>JAPYZE010001638.1:0-37986 GCA_030522805.1 Leptomastidea abnormis | reverse complement strand
CTCCTCGTAGCGCCGCCTCCTTATTCCTCCTTATTCCTTCTTATTCCTCCTTATTCCTCTTCCCGCACTTTTCCGCCGTTTGCGTGGAACGGCCTTATATGAACTGGAGAGATCTTCATCTTCTGACGCTTGCGAGAGTCTGACTTGGTGAAAAGCCGCCTAGCGGTAACCCAGACAGTTCATGAGTTCAGTTTTCTCTTTCTCTCTCACAGAGATCTCATGATGACGTCACGGAAAAACAGCAGCAGCACCATAGCATAATAGGGCATATACATATATATAACTCACAATAGTGAAAAGAAAGAGAAAGAGAGAGAGAGAGAGGATCGCCGCCATATTCGCGAGAGAAATCGGCTTCTCAATTCGGAGCAGCATAAGTATAGCATATACTTATAACTTGGCAGTGGCGACAATTCGTGTCGCGAAATTTGCAAACTGGAAGGCTAGAAGGTGAATGTTTAGATAATTAAAAAGCAAGTCAAGCACACGCTGCAGCGTGTCAACCAGTGCAAGTCGCGCATTCGTTTATATAGCAAGAAGCAGTGCTCTCTTGCACCATTCTTTCCCCTCCCCTCGTGCCTGCGACGTGCTGGAACGTTGCGCGCGAGGCTCCCCTGCTGCTGCTGCACACGAGCGCCAGGTCGACGACCTGGTTGGAGGGTCTTTCGCCGCTACTCGCGGCATGCACCCCCGAGTAGTAGCTGCACCGAGTCGAGGAGGAGCTGCACCGAGGATTTGCAACAGTAAGAGCCGTCCCCGTCGGCTGATGCTGTGCTTTGCTTGAGCACACCGTCAAGGAAGTCAAAAGTGGTTGTGACAGGATATAAAAGGAATAGGAGGGTGAAGTAAACGAGGCTGCTGCTCCAAAGGAATCTTGTTGGAATCGGAGGTGCGCAGCGACGAAGCGCCAGAGGCTAGCTCGCGGAGTGTAAAAGAAAGAGTGAGAGAGAGAGAGAGAGAGAGAGAGAGAAGTGTCTCGGGAGCGCATATATAGCAGCATCAAGGCCGCAGCCGCTGTACCGCGGTAGAAGGAGACATCGGGCTGGCAGCTCTAAGCTCCCCATCCTCAGCGATCGCTCGTCAACGGAGGATGAGCGTCGAGCGCGAGGCCACGGAGAGCAGGCTAGCCACCCCCCCGGTTGGCTTCTCCAAAGCATCCGAGAGCCTTTCAGCCACCAGCGCGGTCGAGCCTCTTGTAGCAGCAGCAGCAGTTGAGAGTCCAGCCCTCGTCGACATGGGCGACCTTCTCGCCAAGGAGCAAATTCCAGCCCTTGACGAGCTTGACTCTCCTGGCTTGGGCTGCCTCGCCGACAGCATGACCAGTAGCATCACCAGCACCAATGGCAGCATGGGCAGCAGCATTGCCAGCACCGTCGACAGGATTGATGATTGCCTCGAGGACCAACTCCAGCTAGAATCAGCCTCTCCACCATTGTCACCGCCTCCTTCGCCAAGCTCCTTGCACGACTCCCAATCGACCCGGCCATTAGATAACGAGGCCACCACGCTTACCTTCTTTTCCCAGGAGGTGAGATACTTCTTGTTACTGTGCATTTGTCTACTTGCCTTTCTAAAGGCTTGCTCTCATTATTCATGTCTTCTTATATAGCTTTCATTTATTTTTATTATGAACATAACTAAAATACTATTCTATTGTTAATATCTTTGGGGTACAAGTGTCGATAGTACCATATACCTTTTAAAAGAAGTACAAACATGAATATTATTATATATAGCTTTTATATTTATAAATTCCAATCAGATATTTATTTGAATTTTTTAGAATCTGGATGTAAAACTAGATCATGTAGCAGTAGAGGAAACATTGGATAATACAACTAACATTGAAATTGATAGAAGTATAATTGAAAATATTTGTGACCCTGCTGTTATAGCTGAACTCAGGATTAAGAATCATGAACATGTTACTAGTAGTGATGAGAATTATGAATGTCAAAAAGTTTCATGTCTTGGCAAAAGTAGTAACTGTACTAACGAAGATACATGTGATTGTACGAATTGCAATTGGAATGAAAGGTGCTGATTTTGTTCAAAATATTTATAAAATATTTAAAAAAAATTGTTTTACAAACCATGCTTTTATAGGGATTTATCACGTGAAGAATTTCAAGAAATGGTGAAGTGCAAACAGCTTGGAGTTAATTTGAGGAATTATATACGTTCTGTATTTCATTGGTTTATAGAAAACTCAGAATTTTATGCCTATCCACCTCCACCGCCATTATCTCGTCAACCTCAAGATCTTCATTCTATTGGAAATGTTATTGAGCTTAGGGAGTCTGTAGTTTTGTAAGTACTTAAAATTGCAACAATTTTTACATTAAAAATTTATAATTTAGATATTTCTAGTCTAACTTGCTTTCTTTTTACTCTCTAGTTTATGTGAAAAAGTACCTTATCAATTGACCATGTGGTTGGTAGGTCAAGTCCAAGAACTAGTGATAGGAGTCAAACTTCAATTATTAGGACTTCTTTATAACTGTAGCGTTGACAATTTAGCCGAAGCTTTTATATCGAGTAATTATCAATTTGTACAGCAAACAATCATTTGTTTTTTAAGATAAGAATGAATTTTAAAAATTAAATAATTTCTATTTTACAGAACTTTTAGATGGGTATGAAGCATTACTAGCAACAGCTGTACATATTTCTGATTTATTGGAACCTCTACAAAATGAACTGTTTAGTAAAGTTAATTTAACATGGCAGTATGTCAATAAAAATTTGTATCAAAACTATTTGTTTAGTTATCCTTTGGTACAAAATAACTTACCTGTGTTTTTGGGACAGGTAAGATTAATTTGCAAGACAAATGTGTATTTTTAATAAAATTTAATTAAATTATTTGTTATAGCTAAAAGAATGTATGAGAAAAGATAATTCGAAATACAAGTGTCTTCTTCAGCGTTATTTTGCATTTTACGACGATATAACAAAAAATGGATCTTTATGTCCAGAAATAGTTCGACTTATCGACAAGTACAAGTAAGATATTTATTTTTAATTAAAATCAAGTTTATAAAATATTTTTTTTATTTGCATTTTATTTTTTATTCCAAGTGCGGAGCAAGTTGCTGATTCAGATATAGAAAAGGTTAGAGAAGACTTTGAACGATTTATTTCATGGTTGAAAACTAACGACTTACCAGTTTTTAATGATCAGTTGCAGACAACTGATCAATTGCCGAAATCGGAATTTTTGAAAGAAGCAGATGATAGGTATAACACTTTTGCGTAATTTAAATTAATTCTTCTAAATTTTAGGTAAAATTTTGATTACTATTTATTTTTCTTCTAGCAGCAACACTGTACAAAATGATGATGACTTTTTGTTTACAACTTCTTATTTTCAAGGCTCTCTACTACCCCAGCCTTTTGAAATTCAAAGCATGTTTAACGATTGGAAAAAATCTCCTCAACAAAGGTTAGCTGACTTAGTAGAAGCGTTAACGTTATCGGCTACTATAGAGGAAGAAAATGAACCTACAATGACGGAAAGCAAATTTTATTCTTCGTGTCTTGAAAAATTGGTCAAAGAAGGAATTAATAAGCATGTTTCTTGTGAGAAACAGTCCTGTAAATGTAATTGTAATAGTGCTACTGCTGATTCAAATTTGAATGTGAGTTTTTATTTTTAACACTTTGACTTCAAGTTTCTCAATTAAATTATAGAAATATTTTTTTTTCTAAATACAGCTTAAGCAAGAAAATTGTCAGAATTTAACAAATAATACAGCAGACTGCTGTACAACTTCTGATTCTGATAATCACAAGGGTAAATATAAAATGTTCTATTTTTTTCGTACTCTTCTTTTATCTAAAAAAAAGTAAATTAAATTTCTTCTAGATATCCTGTGTACAAATGATGCTCAAACGGAGGTAAAAAGTATTGAGCCAAAAGATAGCTTGAAAGAAAATCCAACTCTTTCACGATTAGTTTCACAAGAGCAGAGTAGAGATGATTCTAGGAAGCCTTTAAGGAAGTTTCCAAAAACTGTTGTAACTCATGTTAAAGCACAAACAAGACATTCTACAACTCAAACACCAAGTACAAATCATAACCAAGGCCATTTACATCGTCATCATCATGCAGGAAGATGTAAGTAATTTTTTTTTTCAAAAGCACATACTCATTAAATCTTTATTGCAAATATCGTTTCATTTTTCATCTTGATAGTTGTATCACATTTTAAATTTCACCCTGTAGCTACTTGAAAGCTATGCATATGAGTTAATTAAAATAAAAAGATTGTTATGAGTTTAATACAAGGCGTATGTCGTGCGTCAAACTTTGTCGAATGTTATACAGGTTCTTCTCATTCTCATTTGCACGGAAGCTTATCCAACTCTGTAATTAAATCCTCTGGTCTCCATCGAACGCATGTAGGTCATAACATTCATCCAACAGGAACGGTACCTTGTCATAAACAGCAGCATATAGTCGAACATATTAAACGATTATCGACCATTGATTGTAAATACTTTTCAGCTATTTTTTAATTTTATTTATTATATTTTTTCACTCAAGTAATACGAAATATCGAAAAACAATTCTGTTGATATTAGAATATTTTTATAAACTTAGTTTTTTATACCATGTAAATCTTTACGTTTCATTACACTTTTCATTACATTCACCTTTGTGTTCAGGAATTATTAAAAATTAAAAAATAAATTTATTGCACTTACAGTGAGTCCTGGAGAAAATGGAGAAGGTTCGGATTCCGGGAGTAGCCATGAAGACGTTTCCTCAGTAACTAACAGTCCAACTCCAAGAGATTCTAATCGTCACTGTGATTGCTGTTATTGTGAGGTGTTTGGTCATGGCGTGGTAAATTAGTATAAGATCGCGTCAAAATCCGGCAATACTTTCAACTTGTTTAAAAATAAATTTCAAGAAAGCTTGATACATAATTTACTAAAAAAATAGCTTTTCAAATTATTTTTACGTAAACAAATACTATGGTCAGATATTAAAAACTGAATTCTTTTTTTTTTAATTACTATAAATCCAAAGC
The DNA here is from genome assembly GCA_030522805.1 of Leptomastidea abnormis. Taxonomy (NCBI): domain Eukaryota; kingdom Metazoa; phylum Arthropoda; class Insecta; order Hymenoptera; family Encyrtidae; genus Leptomastidea; species Leptomastidea abnormis. The sequence continues at coordinate 32,947 of JAPYZE010001638.1, read as the reverse complement.
AAAATTTTTCTTGCATAATACAAAATTTTTATTTCTCGGATAAAAATTACATTTTCATGCCTGCAGGGACAAAACTGTCGCTATCTGCCCTTGCAGAGATGAAAAATAGCGTATGCATCATGGAAAAAAGTAAAGAAGCTTCAAATCACCTAATTTATATTTAGAGATGATATGAGACCTTCTTTATTTTTTCTTTCTATGTGCATAATATACCTCATAACTCATAAGAATCAATTTTCTATTGTTTTTAGCCGGCAGTTGCACCAACCAGTCGAAATTATAATGAAATGCGAGAAAGGCTTCGGCAACTTTTGTCTAAGAAAAAGGCAAAAGTTTGTAAAACCACGACTAATCCTGCAAAGAATTCTGTTGAAGTATCTTTGTCGTCATCGTCTTTATCTTCGTCGTCGTCGACGTCGTCAACAATAACGAATACAGATTCAACAAATTTACCAAATCCAGCATTGAGATCAAATACGCCTGTTACAACTTTAAATGCTGCGCCAAAAGTTACTCTTAAAGTTGTTAATTCTGCGAAAGTGATTGTGCCCACTGTTCCTATAGAACCTAAAGAAGATGATGTATCTATGTGGAGGGATGTAAATGCTATTGTTCAGTTTATTGAAGGCAATCAAAGTAAACAAAACGAAAAAAAAGTTGCGAAAAAGGCTCGTCAAAAGCAAAAAAAGGTATTTATTCTTATTATTTATTTCAAATGAAAATTATATTTAGTGAGGTTTATGACCCAATTCATTATGAAATTTCAGATAGAAGAGATGTTACAAAAACAAAAAGAAGAGGAAGAAAAGTTGAAATTGATAGAACTTCAGAAAAAGACTCCAGAAGTAACTATAACGGTAGTAAATCCTCAAAAGCCAAATTCTCAAAGATCAGCACAGCATCCAAAATTACCTGAGGTGTCAATTATTCCGACTAGTATGCCCAAGTCGCAACCGGCGCTTGGCAGTTCTAAACAGACGAGTGCAACTAAGAAAAAATCCGTTGAAGTAGTTAGTAATAACACTAGAAATATTAGTAAAACCAAATCCGCGACAGTTTTGACAACGGCAACAACACCGACAATTAATGCAAATGTAGAAAATGGTAAGAAAAAGACCAGTGGTTCTGCGAAATCTAATCAAACTTCTAATGCAAGCCAAACAAAAGCAACAGTGCCTGGAAAAGTTACTGGGATTATTCCTCAAGGGAACGTTCAAGATGAATTTAGCGATTTTACTAATTTAACAAAGAAAGAAAGAAAAAAGTTGAGACGAGAAATGAAAAAGCAAGAAGAGCTAGATAAAGAACTTGGGGATAAACAGTCAGAAAATCAACTGCAAATTGTTACTATTAGACGAATTATGAAACCTGACAATACTGAGCCTACAGTAACAATAACATTGAAAGGCCAGACTCCAGCTGAAGATCAAGTTTTATACACTATTGTTGATGGTGAAACCAAAGCTGTAAATGAGCAATCAACACAATCGCAAAATACTGGTAAAAAAAAGAAAAATAAGGGTAATAATGCAGCTAATCAACAACAGCAACAGCAAAAGCAAACTGCCTCTAAACTTCAACAAACTCAAAATAATAAATCTGAACAAAATAAAAAGAATGATTTAAAAAATACAAAACAACAGCAACAGCTTCAGCAACAACAACAACAACTACAACAATCTGGTAAAGATGAATCTAAAACAAATAAACAACAAAAGGAACAAAAATTACGACAACAGCAAATATTGATTAGTAATGAAACAAAAATTGCAAAATCCAAGAAAGATAAGAAAAAGAATAATGAAAATAAAGAAAATATAAAACAAGTTGCTGTTGAGAATCTCCCTAAACAAGAAAGTAATGCTACGAATAAAAAGATTAACAAGGTATGCGATTTTAATTTTTTAATCTTATATTAAATATATACAGTTATAATAATCTGCAAGTAATTTTCTAGTAAATTTTTTCTTTATATTTGTTAAAATATTATTCTTCTAATTTTTAGAATCAAAATGGTGCTTCTCAATCTTCCAACCAAAAGCAAATACAACAACAATCTATTGTCAATTCTAACAAAAATACGAAAAATGTAAAAAATCCTAATCAATTACAAAATCAAGATCAGAAAAAAGCTAATAACAATCAGAATAATTCAAACAAATCTGGGAAAGGTAATAATAATCCTGGCAATCAGAATGCTGTGCTTTCCAAGGTTGACAATCAGAAGAATCCTAAAACTACTCAAAATACGTCTAGTAATAAACAAAAGCAAAATATAGCAAGTGTACAAAATCAGAAAAGAGAGCAGATTGAATCTGCCCATAATCATTACAAAGAAACTAACAATGCTCCTGCAAGTATAAATATTGAAAATCTTAAACTCCCACCAGGTATTACAATAACGAAAGTTGACGCTCCAGTGAAACCTCTTCCCTTAAAATCAAATTCTGCTCCTAAACCAGTTAATAATACACCGAAACAAACTACTATTATTGCTGCACCAATGAGTGGCGTTCAATCTTCAAACTACGGAAGTCCACAGGGTACTGGAAATGTAATTGTTGTCGATACCGGAAGACTCAAGCAAGATTTAATGCCTAAGAATTCTGATAAAGGTAATATACATTGTTTAAATTTTACCTTAGAATAAGAAATAAAAATTCTTTTCTATTGCTTCATTATTTTCAAAATTTCTTTTAGAAACGTCAAAAGATTTAAATAATCAGTCGTCTTCATCAAAAAAGAAGAAAAAAAAGAAGAATAAAAATTCAGCTTTAGGTAACAACGATAAAGGAGTCACTCCATCACAACAAAATAATAAATCTCAACAGCAGCATTCGAACGATTACGTGAATGTAGAACCCGCTCGAATACTTCACAATCCCGCAACGAACATGGTGACTATAAGAAATCCTGCATTCGGCCCAGCACCTCCTAAAATGGAGCCTTGCGCACAACAGGCTGCCATTATCAAGGTAGGAGAAAATGGAATGGTAACAATACGTAGCCCAGCGTTACAGCAGGCCATAAACGCGGGACTTCAACCACCTCCAAAACCGGATTTCATAGTTAAAGGAGGCGTCGCAAGCGAACCTAAGGTATAAATCTATTTTTATGAATTGTTATAAACAAGTTAGTAGCACTTTTTAAAATTTGATAATTAATCGAATGTTTTTGATTACAGCCTAGTTCAAATAGTTTTATGAATAACGGAGAATTATTATCGGGCACGGTAAAAGGATCAAACGGAATGCAATTGCCGACGGATCTCGCAGAGTTACGAAGACGACTTGCCCAACAGCCTGACAATGAACGAACGTCATCGTCGACGCTCTTCAACAATGGCCTCTCGAACATCCAAATTAGCAAAGTTACAAACGGACAGGCGCCGAATATTCCCGAGAATGGCATAAATTTGAAGGGCACAAGTGTGACGTTGACGAAAATTCGGAACACTGAGCTTCATGGTAACCATCAGCAGCAGCAGCAACAACAGTATGTTGAGGAGCCAAAAGGGAGTGCATTAAACGCGAATTCTAAAAATCGTAAAAAAAAGAAAAGGGGAAATGGAGGGCGACAAGGCGGTGATGACTGGAATCTCGTTGGTGAGAAAAAAAATTAATACTGATAATAGAAATTCTTTAGCTACTACTGAAGGTGGCCTTTTGATCACTTATTTAACTTGCAAAATATCTATTTATTTCTCAAATTCTTTTCCGAGTTGTAAACAAACTTGATTATTTGTAATCAAAACATGTATTTAATGTTTTCTTAAAAAATTAAGTTACAACAATCATAAAATCATTCAAAATGTCACCTTGAGCACTTGAAAATTTTTTCTTTTGTTTTGATTGTTCATAAATAGATAAATAAGTTGATTTTTGTCTAGAAAAATCCGTGTGATATTAGGATGTAGATGTTTTAACTAAATAATAGTACAACTTACAGTCAAAAGTTACAATAGAGTAATTTGAAATGCGTTAAAGAAGATTAAAGTCTGATTGCTAAAAGTAAATCAACAAATTTCTTATTAAAAGTTTTATAATTTTCTAAAATTTCACTCTAAGACATGTAAATATGTTTGTAATAAAAAAAAATATATACATTTTTGACTGTTATAAAAAAAAAACTCTTCTGTATATAAATGAAAAGGTATTTTGAAAATAAAACATTCTCTAAGTAACGGTTTTTACCAATGATAATTTGACTTCCATTTGTATTAAAAGGATAATTAATAATAAATATTTCCAAATTATTTTTGTGCAAACATGTATAATTCACGTTCAGCCTAAAATGAGCGTATCAAAAAAATCTGAAAAAAAACTGAATTCTTGATATAATTAATATATACATAGGTAGATGTAAGATACGAAGAATCTGGCAGAAGAAACTAAAATTTTGCCGACTTTACGGTAGTTTTTTCTTTTTTTTTTCACGATGATCAATTCGACACGTATATATTGTACATATAGTAAACGCGCTTAAAATAGAAAAGGCTTTGCGTCGCACGACAAATGTGCTACAGATGCCTCCTCTCTTTTTTCTCTTCCACCATTTTACGTTTTCGCCCTTCTCTTTCTCTCTTACTTCAAGTTTCTTTTTTTTTTTTTTTTTTTATTTCCTCTTCTATTTTGACTTTATTTATAAAGCATTTTTTATTTGCGTTTTAACAGCCTACTAGATGTTGCATCGGGCTAAATTAAAATTGTACAGGGTCGCAAGTGAATATTAGATGAATACCATATAATGCGTTAAATAACGTATAAAAGGTATTGCAAGTTTATTTGTTGAAATAACTAGTAGATTTAAAAATAAATAGAGGCAAAAGCGTAAAAAATTACCGATCGGTCGGCCGATCGGTAGAGAAGCCGCCCCTATATCCTGATAGAACGAATATAATAATTATATAAGTATTTACATAAAGGAGGGGGATGGTAGAGAGCCTCCTGTTGGGCGGGTGCATTGAGCCATATCGTCGTGTATATTTTGCAGAGAGCGTATTCAATCCGAAAGACATAGACCTCGAGGACGGCGACATCGATGAAACCGAGCGGGAGCTCGAGGCCTTCAAGCGCTTCTGCCTGCAGTCGGTGCCGCCGCCTCGCAAGGAAAAGGTCAACCTCAACCTCAAGGACATCGTCCTCAAGAAGAAGTCCTCGCCCTCGGCCTCGACGACGGCCGCGGCAGCAGCCTCAGCCGCAGCAGCCACCGCGGCAGCCGTCGTCGCCGCTATTTAAATATAATATCTCCTCCTCGTCTATCGCGGCTGCAGGGGACGGACTTTGCTTTCGACACAACACACAACACAACAACACATACACACACACGTAAAACAACGTGTGTTTTTCCTCATATGCTTTCTCGATATAATTATTAATGTTACGATCGAGTACCTTGCTTTTTAAATGTCCTTCTCTCGGAGCGATTAATAAAACTCGCGTCAAACTGATCGAAGAAATCTATGTGATAGATTGAACAACTTTTTAAATCCAAGGTACTCGATTCATTGTAAAAAAGATTTATAATTTTTTAAAAGTACTAGTTTTCTCAACTTTGATTTATAATATTGTAAATTTTTACTTCCTTTCTCTTTTTATCAAAGTCTCCCTCCCTGTCTCTTTTTTCCTTTTCTTTTATTTTCCCTCTCTTTCTCTCTCTTTCGTTCTTGCTGTCGCGTACTTCTTTAATGTAAACTATAACTGCCATAGCGACAAAAGGCTAAATGCAAGTTCAAAGGGATTTAACGTCTTTTGCATTACAGTTTTTCTTCTTATTACATAAGGCAAATGAGAATCTTGGATTCCATGTGACAAAAAGAAAAAAAAAACCGACAAGTATGAAAATGATAATGGCACTTGATCATGATTACTGTAACGACGATAATATTACGATTTATAGTAATAATTCATAGCGATAGTGATAATTCTGTCAATGTTTTTTCGAAAAATTTATACATATTCATGTTTCACGAAAAAACTATGCGTTTTTATTTTATATAAATGATAATGTGCAGTTCATTTATAGACCTGTCACTATCTTATATTGACTTGAAAGGGAAAAAACCCTTCTCGTAATACGAAATTTGTCGTATACACACGTACATGCATTATAACTAATTACAAGTATTATACTTTAAGTACTGGAAGGCTTGAGGAAAATATTTACTTGGATCATTTAACTATTATTTTACATTTTATGAAACAAACCTCTACAATGAAGTTTAGTTTTATATAAAAATTTTTACAGATTGTATTTCTGTAATCTAACATATAAGTTTACCGTTTTCAATTGCACTTTGTATTTTAAAAATACTTATCTTATTATCCTAGAACAAGTTTCAAATTTTAAATGAACTTTTTACATGAACTTCTCGACACAAATCTGTATGCTTTTGATTTATAGATAGATTTTATCTAATTGATACTTGCATGCACTCATTTTTGAACAAACAACTTGTTCTAGATTTTAAAAATTACAAGATTTATATTTGAGAACAAAAGATGACTTTATATTTTTTCTTTTAATTTTTTAACCAAAATATATTATATACTTTAATAATCATCAAACTAATCGAAAAAATGTTTCTAGTTAATAAGATATGCGGCACGAAACTAACATTTATTAGGTACATTTTTTAACGTTAAAAATTTGACGATATATTGTGATGTTAAAAAATTTTAATAAATACGACACTTGTCTTAATTTTTGTTTAAAAAATAGAAAAAAAATGATTTATACATATATATAGAATTAAGCCATTATTAGTTGTGTGAATATACATGACAAAAAAGAGCAGGAAATAGAAATGAGAGAAAGAGAGAATAAATACAGATGACACGTAGCGTACTATTATACACTAATACACACACACACACACATACAGACACATACACACGCATAATCTTGAATATTAAAACATGTACATTTTTTGTTAGGGAAAATTAAAACTATTCTTGCGGACTGAAAAAGAAGATATAATGTGTATCAGCTTTAAAAAGCTTTACTTTTGATGAGGAGATAAGGATGACTCATTGTTGTTGGCATTTCATAATAGTTCTTAGTGAAAAAAAAATTGTATTATAGCATAGCTTTTCATACAGAAAGATACATTTCGTGAAAATTTAATATTGTTTCATTCGCATATACATACATATATATCCTTTTTATTAACACTGCCTGCAATCCTTCACTTTTTATTAGTTGTAAGTTGTTAATAAATTTTATTAAGATCCAAACATTATAATTATCTATTTGTATCTCTTAACTTTTTTTTATCGCCAAATATTTCAGTCGCATTCGCAATATAAATATATATTCTAAATTTTTTTTTTAAGTAATATTCTTTCAAATGGATTTAAAAAATAACGTAAAAAATCAATAAAAAAAAATATGCATATTTTTACAAAAAAAGCTCAAGAGATTTTTGCTGATTTCTCGGGTATAGAAATTAAAAAATAAATAAATATACATGTGCATGCGTATAAGTATATACTTATACCTATTTGCCGGTGAGCTTACAAATCTTAGCGCAAGCTTTAGTTGCGCAAAATGCTGGGGCTAGAAAATCTGAGTTAATCTAAGACGAAAGCAGAGCATAAATAGGGAGAGCCAGGGGGGAGTGTTTCGAGAGGACGGATGTCAGAGCTGCTTCACGCTGGAAAACAAATGCGTTTTCTAGCAATGGAGCATTGGAGTCGCCAAGTGCCTAAATGCAGTGTCGGAGCTCAAAAATAACGTCGCTCCAAAAGTATAGCTATACTTATTACCTGGGTCATTAATCTCTAGCTCACGATTAAAATTCTCGAGATTTTAGCAGAGATTCTCGACAATTCCAACTTCTTGCTGATTTTCGACATAAAATAGTAAGTGTATGAATCTAGATTGCGCGTTGATCTTGATTTTTGTAAAATGGAAAATCGCGGATTGATGTATATAAATTGGTCGAGCATTTCTCAATCGCACACACGTGTATCCTATTATTTTCGCAAGTATAGATGTACAGTAGTTCTATAATTTAAATTACATGAGGAAGAGGAGGAGGAGGAGGAGAATAACAGTTAACTGGAATAAAGTAAACAAGCAATAACAATTGCGGACAATATAGACGCAAGGATTAGATAGGATAAAAGTTTTATTAGAAGGAATGGGGTATGAGGCGGACGAAAATCAAAGAACGATTATATGTACGTATGGCTATCTTGCTAATGCGAAACAATCGACGTAAACTTCCGTGCAAATAGATGATGATGATGATGATGATACGATTATTTGTATTGTGACAGGCCCTGGATATATGCATAGTGCGCATAATACATGCTTGCAGCAGTGAATAAGAGGTCATACACACTGACCATAAGTATAGTAGCCCGCGCGCAAGCTGGCTAGCTCCTTCCGATGTAAGAATTATAATAGATATATTATACATAATATACACTCTGCCGATATGCATCACTGTGTATATTTCTTCCGCTTATTCTCTCTCGTTCCTTCCGCTTGCAATTTTTTCTTATTCCATTGTCTTGCTTTGACGATTTAATATACCTATACCTATTTATCTTTAATTATCGTTGGAGAAATCTTGGTTTTTCAATCCACAGGCGCATATTATCCACTGACTTAATATTTTAATTAAAATAAAAAAAATAAAAAAAATTGTTGAAAGAAAAACTTTCAGATTAATTTTAAATTAAAAGCAAAAGCAGATGAATTTCAAAGTGAATGGAATCGCTCTCTAAACTTTTGTAGAGATGAGTTGGAAGAAGCGATAAAGACACGCGAGATCGGAAGAAAAGTGGAAGTATAAGATAGAGCAAAGACCTGCATGCGATGCAGCCAATTTAAGCCGCCGAGAGCTCGGAGGAGTAGAGCATCGCATCTCCCTCAGGCCATTCGGATTAATAATTTATATGTATAAGCTTTCTCTCCCTCCCTCGCGCATCAGCAGCGCATCCTATATCGTCGTCGTGCGTCGCGAACTCGCGATGGGGGGGGAGAGGAGAGATAGAGAGAGCGAGAGAGCTTGCAAGCTCGTACAGCGTGAATAAGAAGCAGGTGCGTCTTCGTCAGCCAATCGTATACTCACGGGCAGCGACCTTTCGTCTGTTGCTCGCGGTAAAATATATATATCAACGCGTATATACGTATACATGTAAGCAGGGGGTCTATTTTTGGCCGATTCTCTTCCTTTTGCCCCCGCAGCTGCTATAATACTGCGCTGCTACTGGCTGCTGCCTTATACTGCTGCTGCTGCTACGATTCAGCCCGATTTACATCAGGGGCACGCACCGACGACTGACTAATTGCCAACTTCAACCGAAGCTTGGGGTGTCGTCCTCCTCCTCCTACTCCTCCTCCTCCTCCTCCTATCAATTTCCTCTCTATCTCTTTTTCTCTTTGCTTATCGCGGTTTAATAAGACTTAAGGCTGGTGATGCTGGTGGTGGAGAAAAACAGGCGAGAAAAGAGAAAGATAGAGTGAGAGGGAGGAGAGAATAAGGTATTCGCGCCGCGTGACTTACTTTTTTTTTATTTTCTATTTATTTATTTTTTTTGCGCGAGATAGCTGTCCGTGTGTACGATACGCGGACTATGAGTCTCGGAGGAGAAAAATCGTCAAGTTTTAGTAATTTTTAATTAAATAAAGGGAGGTTGGGAAGGGGTAGCTGTGGGGTCAAGTTGGTTGGAGCAGAGCGAGGATGCGGATTAATCAGTTTTAATGTCGCTGAACGCCGAGGATCCGTTGCCGGCGAGTACCGCTGCTGCTGCTGCTGCCGAGAATATCCAGGCCGTAGGTTAGATTATGTCGTCTTTGCGGCGGATATGCATACGCATCGGATGGATATTGCTATGTCACGAATGCATGTATGAATTTGAGATGTGTATAGATGAATTGCCCTCCGTATAAACATGTAGCTCACGACATGGTGTTCTCGGAGACCATCGCGGTAACGGATGGCGGTGCTCGAGGCCATCAGGATAAGGATAATAATCATGCTGGCCAGGATATTCGACGAAGCTCGCGGGATAAACCTGCTAAGGATGCCTGGAAAAAAGCTAAAAATCCATCCGACAAAATTAACGGTAATAACTATTACTAATACTTGTATATAGCGATTAAAGCGATCAATTGTCCTATTTTTACATCAAGATGAAATAATTTTTTATTCCCGCCCGGTCAATAAAGACCCTTTTATATTGACATAGATAAATACCAACTCTTACAGACATTAATTAAATTAAACCAAGCTTATTAAAAAAAAAAAATTCCCAAAATAACATATATAATATTAAAATTTGTTTACGCTCACAGATGAAATCGCCGCGACAAGCAGTAGCAACAGCAGCAGCAACCAAGACATTTGCCGCATCTGTCACATGGGACACTCAGCATCTAATCAAAATTGTCTAATGAACGGGGGAGGAGAACAAGATGCTAGTCGAATCGATTCTAGATCTTCATTGGCTAGTCTGAGTCTTGGGCCTCTCGTCTCTGCATGCAGGTGTGTATCATTATGTGTTTTATTTCCATTTATCTATCTCACTTAAAAAATTAATGTCACCAATTATTATTATTATTATTATTACTCCGCTCATCATCATCATCAACATCATCACATACTTTTACTATAAAAAAAAATAAAATGAAATAATAATTTTTCTCAAAAAATATACGTGTAGAGTATACCTACCAAAGATAAATAAAAAATAAGGGTCCGTAAAATTTGTTTATTCTGCCTCTTGTTTTTATTTTGCCTCCGAGAAACGAGATAGGGGTAAAGAAACAGATGGATGGGGGGGGGAGAGGGTAGTACAAGGAATGCAAGTAGAGTTTTGAGAAATAACAAAGCGACATGCGGTTTTTATGTGTGTATTGAAGATGCCGGGGTACGGTGGGTCTGGTGCACACGAAGTGCTTGGAGCGTTGGCTCACCGAGTCCGGGCACACGCGCTGCGAGCTCTGCGGCTATCGCTACGCCACGGTCCGGGTGCCGCGACACGGCTTCTTCCGCAGCTTCCTCATCTGGATCAAGACCTTCGTGGCGACCCGCCAAGTACTGCAGCCCATACGATTACACCAACTTATCCATCTAATCCACTTATTCTACGCCACCGCGCTTGTCGCGTATTCCATCACGATCCATGAGTAGTAACTACATAATATAATAACTCCAATTGGCCTTACTATGCTCATCCGCTCCGCGTGAGAGCTATATACTCAAACAATAAATTTCCATCATTACATTCGATACTCCAACTTTTTTTTTCTCTTCGATCATTTTTTTTTTTGTTTTTAATCTCATCTTTTTTCTTGCTCTTGCTTTCTTTCAATCACTATATACCGTCTCATTAATGCTTCATTGAGCGAGCACTCGCATTAGCGAACTCGGCCGATAATCCTTGTATTTAGATGCTCCTGGACTCGCTGTACCTGGTGGTAACGACGCCGCTCGCGGTATTCTCGGCTTACGTTTGCGCGATGACCCTGAAAATGGCACTGGAGAACCGAATCGGTGAGATACCCTGGACCATCGTTGCCATGCTGCCTACCTGCTCGCTCACCCTCGTCGCCTACTGGGGTTGGCTCCTTACCCTCCAGAGGTTCGTCCTCCCCCTTCCCCCCCCCCTCTCTCTTTTTATCGATCCGCATTCTATCTTATTGCATTCTAGATTTTTCTTTTTTATCTCACTTTTTTTTCAAACCAAGTATGACTTTCGATCAGATTACACGGAAGACGATGGCGCCAGTACTGGCAGAGTAACTTTATCATACAACTCGTGCCCAACAGTCCCGTCGATTTTAATCAAAATAGCGAAGACTCGGACCAGCATAGAGAGGACGAAGAGGAAGCCGTCGAAGATGCTCCACCTGATCTCTTTGATTTGATGTGAAAATTTTTACGCGTTCACTTCTCGCATTTATATCAAATATAAAGAAAGAGAAAGAGTCAAAATTTTAAAAAAGAGAAAGAAAATATATAAAATAAATAATACTGGTGCAGCTTTTATAAATAAATAAATAAATACGAGACGTGTAAAAAGTGATATTTATTAGATTGGCTATTCTATATTCTATATGCAGTCAACGCGTATATAGGTATATGAATTACGTATTTATTCAGAGCGTTGATCTGTCAAGGCGTTAAAAAAAAAGAAAGTGAAGAAAGAAAAAAAAGATGTTATTTTAACATCGGAAAGTATTAAGTACTAAAGTGAGCCGCGTGCGTTTGTGATATTTGTAGGTACGTATATTTATAGGCAGACCGCGTTGAAATTTCGATGCTATAAGTATAAGGATACTTTTTTAACACCGGAACGCAACCCTAATAGCTATTTCTTACACTTTCTCTTTTTTGAAAGCTACTACCGGCAAAGTATCTATTCCAACACAGCGTGACCCCTTATGTTTATCGACGAAAGTCATCTTGATAATTATCCTTATTTATTTCAATCTACATTCATTTTTTTTTTTCTAAACAGAAAAATTTTAAAATATTAAAAAGATTTGTCTGTCATTTGAATCACAATGTTTATTTTTCAATCTTTTCTTATTTTCAATATCAATTGTTCTTTTCGTTAATTTAATCCAATGACAAGTTATTTGACAAATTTCCCATATACATATGTTGAACAATATTTGTTAACTTACTTTGACAAATTTCCACTTCCCTTATGTATTTGTTTCGTTAGATAGCGGATATAGCCGCAGCAGCAGCAGCGAACAGACGAGCGACGATTTAATTGCATTTCATTAAGGGATGTGTACTTAATTGTTGCTTCAATTAAAGTCGCTGTCCTCCTGCCCCTCCTCCACCTCCTCCTCCTTCTCCCTCTTATTTAAGTCCCAAGTGCAGAGAAGAAGCTGCACACAATAGCCGTTGCGCAGCTCACGATGAAGAAAGGCCCAGCGGATGTAAATATCATTAAATAATATTGCAGCGTCATTGTTTATATATCCAGTCTGAATTCCAGCTCCCTGATTTCTTTTATTACATCATCATTATCATCATCATCATCATGATCAAAACGTTTATTAATTAAAAAAAAAAAAATTGACAAAAATTAAATTCTTCTTTTGTATTTTAATAAATAAATAAAAAATATTTTGCAAGAAAAGTTACTAGGTATAGTTGTTGCACAACGACTATTGTAAAGCTCATTAAATCACCTACAAGACGCGCGCTAAAAAAACTTGAAAAAAAAAATAAACTGCTTAAGAAAAGCCAGAGCACATAATCTATAAATAGTTTAAACCACGAAAAAAAAAAAAAGAAAAAAAGGGGGTGAAGGGAGTGGAAAAAAAGCGCGAAGCAAGCTCATAATCTGGAGTTTGCTATAGATATTTGCGCAAACACACATTCTCTAAAAAGCCGGGTAGGTATAGCAAGCAGAGTTCAAAGCCGTTGGTTAAAACCACGCGCGCCTTGCGGTCTGTCCCGCACCGCGCTCACACTAAAATCCCTGCGCGCGGCTGCTCCAGCTATTTTGGGCTGGAGGAGAACGGCTGCAGCAGGGCCCTTATACACTTAGGTGTATGCCACGAAGCAGCAGCCGGCTGCTGCTACTGCATCCAGCGCAAGAGACGCGCCGCCAGACGCGAAAAATCTTCGAGCTGCGCGTGCCACGAGCTGCGTGTAAGAGCCCACACCCCTCCCCCCCTTTTCTCTTACCCTACACTGCTTGGCTTGTCTTGAGAGATGATTTTAGCGCTGTTTAAGTATATAATGCCAACCAGCCCGTAGTATGTTATATAGTACTGCAGCCCGCATGTACCCGCCCAATTTAGTGCTCCCCTCGCTTTTATCCTTAATTAAGCCCTACTGCGACCACTTTTATATGCACTTGGTGGTTCACGGAGACAATTGAAAATTTGGACCCTTCGCTCGTGTGTGTGTGTGTGTGTGTGTGTGTGTGTGTGTGTGTGTGTGTGTGTGTGTGTGTGTGACTGACCGACGACGAGCCAAGTAATATATAATTATATTCACAATGTTTAGGAGAGAGCATCGGTTAATGCGCTGGCAGAGAAATCGGTATATATTCTGCGTCTTATCCGGTATTATAACAAATTGATATTTTTTTTCAATAATTCTACCGATTTTTAGAATAATTTTTACCGATTTTCACCAATTTTTTGAAAAATTTCTTGTAGATTTAATAAATTTTAAGGTGCTTTTAAAACCCTAACAAAATTTATGGAAATACGCTATATAATAAAATCAATTTAGAAAAAAGCTCATTTAAAGTGGAGAATTTATCAGAAAGGACAAGTCTTTAAAGGAATAAAAAAATTGTCGGAAACGTGTCGCGCGTCACCACATCAAGAAAACGTAGCATAAGCAGCTCTTAGCCTTTTTTTTTTTATTTTGCCGAAGCACACGTGAATGGCCTTTATCTCGGCAAATATATCGAATGTATGTATATGCTACTGTCCTACCCGATGGGATGCGCCGAGTATTTTTAAGCAGTCAGTCTTACGCACGACGTTTCAAGGGTATAAATATACCTACGTACGTAAAGAGAGAGAGAGAGAGAGAGAGAGAGAGAGAGAGATGAACAAAGAACAACGTGCTTGAAAATTGTAAATACACGCAAAGACAAAAAAAAATCGCAGCAAAACTCTTTTTTTTTTTCTTTTTTTTCCATGTCAAATGTGAAAGTCTTCTTTTTGTGATGCTCACCCACTTGCTGATAATAAATATTACCACTCTCCAGAAAGTGCATTGCGTATACAATTCCTATGTACATTAAATATATTCTAACCAAGAAGCCACACATATATATGAATAACACAGAAAATTTTGAAGAGCTTTAAAATATAATTTACTACTTAAGATTAAGGCCGCTGCTGCTTCTTTTTGGGATGCACACATAAAATTTTAATTGCTACAAATGAATGCTTGTGGAAAAAAAATCTATAAACCAGTGCAGTAGTATATAGTTTTCAAAGAAAATCAGCTCGAATCTTTTTTTTATGAACGAATAATTGTGCTCACTCATCATTTTTCAATTCAAATATATAATCTTATGATGGCTTAGGCAACCACGATAATTTATACACATTTAAATTATTCTATGTGTATTCATATTCATGCAAAGGCTTTTAAAAACAATATAAGTGCAAGAAAATTTTGAAATCAGCCGCTTACAAATAAAAAGCACGTACCGTATATCACTTATATCGGATTTATAAAAGGAAAGTAATTTAAAAGGTGTTACTGTATACATATCCACTACTGTGCATGTGAGTGTGTCTGTGTATACGATTAACGTCGAATTTCCAATAATAGATACTCCTCCTTCGGTAGTACTCGAAACTTGAAGTGATATTCTACTGGCATGTACGCATGTACGTATGTGAATAAGTACAGGAGGGAGTAGAAGACATTGAGATGTAACAGATACGAGAGCGGATGGATGATACGTATTTTGAATATCAGTGGATGGATGGGTGCAGGGTGTGAACGCCAATTGGAAAACATCAAAAACTCACTCGTCCAAAGCAGATCATCGACTCTCTTTTGAGAAGCGGCGAGAGTCAAGTGTACTTTGTAGTATGCCTTCTGCTCTTTTTCGCTTATAGCTAATGGCTACCAGAGCTTAAATCGTTAATGGAATATTTGATGCTGAAAATATTTGGAAATGTGTAATTGGAAAGCTGAAAAAATATAGACGATCTTACACCGATCGTAGGTTTTTTTTTTAACTTTCAAGCATATTTGTAACGGACAAAACGATTAATAAGAAATCGAGGGAGTATATATTATGAGCAATGAGCTTCCATGAGGAATAATTGATAAGCGTATATATATATTATATCCGTCCAACGGTAAGGATGCAGCTTGCATATTAAAAAGACGAGTAGCAGTGAGTTTTATTTGTACTATTTGTATAGATCCGAATAACTTAAGTCTATAATTATAGCGATCAAGCTTCTTAGAATCAAAACTCTAATTGTTTAAATAAACTTATAGCTGACAAATGAATAACATTTTGTTTAAATTGCTTAAAATTAACCCTCGTAATGGATGACGGATGTCTCTAGTCTCTAAATTTTCTAAAAGTTCGCCGGTGCGGTGTAATTAGTCAACTCTCGGAGGTCCAGTTAAAATATTATGGCGTAGCTGCAGCAATAAGAGCTGCATCATCTCGTCCACGAAGAGGAGCAATATTTATATTTTCCTTAGAGTCAGAGAAGGGTGGATGGGGTAGGGGTAGGGGAGAAAAGGAAGTAGTTCGAGGAGTATATATAGTAGAAGGTATATTTCACTGGGGAATCGTTGGACAAACATCGGCGGAAAGGCCGGCTGGAAATCGAGTAAAGTCAGCATGCAGTGTACCAGCAGCAGCAGCTAAGTATATAGGTATATCGGGATGTGTTCGACGCATGTCAGGAAAGGAGATTTATGCCTTTGTAACCGAAAACGCGAAGTGAAGAGGACGATCCATGTTGGATGAAGTGGCATCGCGGAAACGTCACGTCGCAGTTGCAGCTCTCTGTACATATACCTATATACATTCAAGCTCTCTCTTACTCTCTCTCTTTCTCTCTTGGGTGGTGCAGTGTAGGCTGTAGGATGTAAGAGAGAAGAAGAAGAATAAGAAGAATAAGACGAGGAGGAAAGCAAGAGCGGCACGTGGCACAGCAGTATATAGAAGTGAGAGCCCGCTGATGCGACCAAGGGGCAGGAAACCGGAAATCACGCGCAAGATGCTTCTGATGCCGTTGTACATGTGTGTGCGTACGCGCGCGCGCGTGTGTGTTTGTGTGTATGTGTGTGTGTGTGTGTGTGTTGCTGCTGCTGCATCGACTTTACAGGATGACCCGATCCGCTCGCTAACTGCACAGCTCTCTTACCAACTCGTGTACGACGACTTATGCGCGGATGTGATATTGCAATAAATCGAGGTAACATACCTATATAACAATATTACCGATCTATTATGCATCCATATTAGCACAATAAGTCTCGAGAATTACAAAATTCAAAGATTTTTAAAAGAGTTTTAACGATCTTTTTCGAAAGAGAAAGTTCAGTGTGTATATGTATATATAACGATCGTATAGTATAGTATATATACTGAAATGTCGTATAACTCAAGTCGTGCGTGTGCTACTGCTGGCTGCTGCGGCTGCGGCTGCTGCTGGCCCCCCTTGGTCCGCGAAACACATCAGACGTATTTACTGCGGCGTCGTTGATTTTGCAGGCCTATTCCTGGAGAAAAGTAGGTACCTATATAAGAGAGAAGAAGCGAGTATATAAGGGGACCAGAACTGAAAAAAAAAATATATATATGTAAGTATAGAAAAAGAGAGTGGGACGGGACGAGACGCAGGTCGCGATCGTTCAAGGAGAAGAAGCGGCAAAGTAGTAGTAGGTATATAGTTGGTAGTCCCTTCCTTGCGACGACACGTGTTCTAAACATGCCGCGCTTATATTCCTCTTCTCCTCTTCTCTCTCTCTTCTTTTAGTCCTGCCTGCAGCATCCAATGTATATATACGTCGTCTTTTATTCGGCCAGTAGAGTGACTATATAGCAACTGCGACAGTGGCTCTTGGCCTTAAAAAGAATAAGTTAAAGAAAAAAAGGGAGAAAAAGGGAGAAGAAGAAGAAGAAGAAGAAGAAAAATGAGCTTCCAGTTCGACTCTCATTTCCAGGGGCGCTTCTGCTGCCCGTTTCCTCTCTAAAAAAAGTCTCGAGTGTCTTATTGCAGCTTACACACGTGCTGGAATATAGATATATTATTTCGTTCGAAGATGGTCCATCAGTTTTTTGACCAGCTGCGCTGGAAGATGCTGCTGCTGTGCTTTCACGAAGAGGCTATATATTTTGCAAACTTCCTAACTGCAACCGGATGGATATTCCATTTACCAAGATATACACTTCCTCCTCCTCCTCTCTCACTTTCACTTTGTTTTTAGAATAATAGAAAGAAAGCAAACACACTGACCATTAAGTTTGTGTCTTTTTACTTCCTCTTATATTATACCCATTGATATGCAGCTGCGAGGAAGAGTTTGTAAGTCCTTGAAATTATCCTCCTTATCATATATCGGTTGCTCATGAAAAATAATCATTAAGCTTTACAGATTTTTTCATCTTCCGTTAAGCTATAGTATAAATAGCAACTTATAAAAAACTACGAGTTTTTCTAAAGCTCAAAAGATGAAAAAAATGAGTACAGATGAGAGAAAGAGAAAGAGAGAGAGACAGATGTAAGTAATGAATTAGTATAGACGCGCGCGCGAGAGTCTGACTTCCGGGGGTTGATGGAAAAGTCCGCCGCCCGGTAAAGGTGACGAAAAGCTCGTGACGCGAGACTCGGATCATGTTTAACGGTTCTTCTTCTTCTTCCTTTTTTTCTTTTTTTTACTTACCAGATCTAGCACGCGTCCGTCTTGCCGTCACGCCTGCGCGCGGATTAGTTCTATAAGTTTTTCTTATTTGGTCCCTGTAAGCCACTGTAGATTTATAATAATTGACATTGATTAGTCTGGTGGATATCTTAAAATGCTTCTTCCCCTTTCCCTTTTTTTTTTATATACCCTTTGGATGAACCCATTCAAACTTCATACCATTCCGACTAATTTTCTAATTTTATCTTACGAGCATTACAAGAAGAGTAGATAATTAAAATTCATAAATACGTATACATAAACGCATTGAAAAAGAGAATTATGTTTTAATGAGTATTTAAAAATATACACGGCAAGTAAATAAAAAAAAAAAAAGAATTGACGTAGTTTTCTAATTTGATTGCACAAATATTTAATCCGATCGAATACACACAGCAGAGCTTGGTCCAATTTACAGCCGCTAGACCTCCAAAAAAGCACACC
Organism: Leptomastidea abnormis; assembly: GCA_030522805.1. Classification (NCBI taxonomy): domain Eukaryota; kingdom Metazoa; phylum Arthropoda; class Insecta; order Hymenoptera; family Encyrtidae; genus Leptomastidea; species Leptomastidea abnormis. The sequence continues at coordinate 14,112 of JAPYZE010001638.1, read as the reverse complement.
TCCGCAACAGCAGCTGTAAACATAAAATTTGTAAAAACATCGGCATAGTATAGTCATGATGATGAGTATAGTCATGATAAAAGTTAAAAAAAAAAGGACTAAAACATCCCGGTCGTTATATATACATACAATTTAGTAAAAAAAGATTATGTATTCTGCTGAAAGTAAAATGCTTAAGTGCGTATGCTATAATTAAGAATATACTTTATTGGCGTTTCAAGTAAAGCGTAGGTATAATGAAAATTGTAATAACAATAATTAAGAAAAAGCTCTCTCCTCCTCTCTCGACGCAAGCTTTTCAGCCTTAAGTAAAACCGTGAAATCGGAACGACAACCGGAAGTAGTTGGTGGCGCAAAAAACAGCAGGAGTAGAAGGATGAGAAGCAGGAGAGGGGTCATTGGAAAAGCGTGTGGGTCATAAAACGCGAGAAGTAGGCATTAGCATCTGCAGCATCAGCATTAAACATAATATATATTATATACTTATATGATGTACGAGAAGAGTATCACGGATATGGGCGCCACGGGGGCCAAAGTTCTGGGGCCCTCTTTGTATCCCTTATATACACGTGCTCCTGCCGCGCGGACGTTCATAATACGAGATATACGGGTGTGTGTATATATGTATAGCATGATACGTACGTTGGCCCGGGCGATTATTTGCGCGAGGAAGAGTGGGAGAGACCTTGTCGTCGTCGTCGTCGTCGTCGTTGACGGCAACGGGACCATCAGCGTCAGGAGCGCTTAAGCAATTCTCTCTCTCTCTCTCTTTTCTGTGCCAGCGACGACGACGACGAGTTAGACGTTAAAGGCAGTGTGTATTCAGTGTGTGTATATATATATATAGGTATAGATACGGGGGTGGGGCAGCGGCAGGAAGAGAGGAGGGAGAGAGAGCGAGGGTTGGCGGCGCGCAAGCCCAATGTGGATGGGCAAGCGGTTATTTCAAGCTCGGGCTCAGTCCGCCGGCACTTGGCTTCCCGTTAACACAGCCTGCAGCAGCAGCAGCAACAGTCGTTCCGATTTATTTCTCTCTATATTTATACATATACGTACATACGTCAATGAAGCTTTTCTTCGTGCTACCGCTCTTGCGTTTTATTGAAAAGCTACTGCGCGAATAATAATAATAATAATAAAATCGGCGGTGCTAGTTATATCTGGAATTAAAAGTGCTACGCGTGAATACAAATACTCATTCTTACAAGAAAAAAAAAAATAAAAAAAGCATTAGTGTAAAAAATCCACCCGACTGGCGCTCTGAAACCGATTTCTAGCGTTGGGATTAGTTAGGGAGGTTGTGCAAAAAGCCAAAGTTAGCCTGTGCGTACGTCGTTATAAGCAATATAAAGACCCTGCAGTGCAGTGCAAAAAAAAGAAGAGAAACAACAGAGAGAGAGAACGACGCATCTGAAATAACATACACACTTACACACTTACACACGCACAGATCGGCATTGCTGGATAAGATCAGTTTGTGAATCGCTTCGCAGATTTGCAAGGACCAAGTGTGGGAAGAGACTCGCGAGTCATATAGGCGGCAATATAATGTGGCTCCAAATAACGATCGACTACAACTGGTAGCATACAGGGTCCAGAGGAAATCGGGCCACGCAAAATCGGAGAGTGGGACAGCTTCTCCAACTCCTGCTTCTTCTACTTTTATACATATACCTATATACTTCACGGTCGACCTTTGTCGAGCCGTTGTTCCAAGAAACAAGTGCCTCAGTATAGCACCAACACTGGTAAGTTTCTCTCGCTTATTTTTTTTCTTCTCTCTTAAAATATACATTTATATATTTTTTTATTATTGCTTAGCTATATATAAAAGTATAAGTACAGTGTACGCATGTGTGATCGGTCTCTCGCGCCATTTTTTTGTGTATTATGTATATGCGTGTGTACATATATACACATATCCCGAGCGTGCGCGCAATTAACGGACCCCAATCCATATAGCCGTCTCTCTGCTTAAAAGCTCCATTCATTTCAAGCGGATTGCCCCCCCCCCCCCTACCCTTCCCCTCTCTACTGTCGTCGTCCGGCCAGGCGAAGAGAGTCTCCCCGGCCTTCGTTCTCGCTTAAAAAATAAAAATCTATTTTCGCATCCAAACTCCCTCCCTCCCCTCCGCCCTATTTCTCTTTGGCTCACCGCGACTCTAACTGCTCATATATTTTGGATATGTATATATAAGCAATTTATATATATATAATATACACGCATTTCTATATCTTATCTTTCGCAATTGACGAATCGCGGATCGGAGCTCATCACACGCATCCAGAGCTTTGCCGAACGTGTAAGTGATGGGCTCGAGTGCTTAGGGTCGCAACCAGTGTCCTCTGCCGATTTTTTTATGTCTCTTTTCTTTTTGGAGCTCGAGAGTCAATCTGACCGTTGTCTCCCTCCCGGCAGCAGGGATTGCATTTGTGTGTACATGTACGTACGTATATATTATATGGCGATGATGATGATTATGATGATGTTGATGATGATGATGATGCGCTAAAGATCAGCCAAACTCTCAATCCGGCCGGAAGTGCCTATACTCGTTTCCGGTATTTAACTGGCAGGCGAGGCAAGTTTCATCGCACGCCTTCCTCGTCTGATTAACACTCTGTAGCGTTACTTTTTTATTATTCTAGTTTAGCCATCTCTCTCTCCCTCCCTCCTTCCCTCTCTTTCTCTCTCTCTCTCTCTTGCTCTCACTTGTTCATTCGCTACTTGCTCTCGATCCTTCCCTTACGTATATAGGTACTGTATATTCGCAGCTCTTATTTTTGTTTTATAGCCTGGTCGAGTAATCGAATAATGGAGCTCTGTGTGTGTGTGTGTGTGTGTGTGTGTGTGTGTGTGTGTGTGTGTGTGTGTGTGTGTGTGTGTGCGTGTGTGTGTGTGTGTGTGTGTTTGTATGTCTCCTATTAGATTATAAAATAGACGGAAGTGTACGATGAAGATGATTCGTTGTCCAGCCTACTATATACTATGGCCCGATCGTCATGTTTATATCTCTCTGTGTGTCTCTTAATATGTGTGATACGGGTTTAGGTATATAGTATTACATACTTTCACACGAAAGCACAATCTCGATCTTTCTCATTTTTTATTTTATATACGTCACTTATTTCTTTAATTAATACAAATTGTCGCAGTGGTTATTTCATTACTTTAGTCTTAAAAATATTATTTATGCGTGTCAAATGCAATATTATTTACGATAAAATGGTTATTAAAATCAAATTAAATGTTGTGCAGTATAATTCGTTCAATAATTAAGCTGCTAATCATAAATTATATATAGAAATTGAAATAACTAATTAGAAAGAAGAAGAAAAAAATTGTCATCCTTGTCATATGAATTGCGCGCGTATTTTTCAAAGACAATGGAGCTTTGTCTTTGAATATTTTGACTAACGGCAGTCGCTTTCGTCCGTCCGTCCATCCGTCCGACGTCTCGGAAGCAGCAACTTTGCTTAATTTACGTAGACGTACAATAACAGCTACGTACATACAAACACAAGCTCAGACATTATGATTTTTGGAATGTCTCTACAGTAGCAATGTATAAGCTGCCCCGAGAAAGACTCTCTTTAAGAAAATACAAATCCAACACTGAATAGGTATTAGTATACACATTATATATAAGCAAGCATTATAAAACGAAAATTAGAATTATTTTTATTACCCGCGATAAATTACAAGGATATATATATTTTCAAACAAAATAACTATTCGCTTGTCCCACATTAAAAAAAAAAAAAAAAATAATAATAATACAAAAAAAAAAAGCAAAATATGTTTCAATGGAAATAATTATTTGAAAAAACATTTTGGAATTTCCTTGAAAATCATCTATGTTGGACAAATATCGAAATAAGAACGCACAGATTTAGTGATGCCAATCGAATTTGAATCATTGGAATTTCTCGTTCTACATCAACAATCTCTTTTACATCAACAAACTATAATCACTGGAAGCAGCAGAATATATAATATATGTATAAACTAATAATGCAAGAGAGAATAGACCGAAATCATTTCGACACAGATGCGATGCACTGACTTGGAATATTGAAACGCGATGTATAAGTGTATAAAGCAGTGGCCAAAAATAATCCGAAACTGCTTCCTTTCTCTCTCTCTCTCTCTTTCTCAAGCGATATTTTGAAAAAATATGATTTATCGAGGGCCTCAGAAGAGATTCGCGCGGGATGATGTTTTGCGCGGGAAGAGAGGAGTAGAAGAGGGGGAGTAAAAAGAAGCGACAGCGCAGACCGGCAGTCATCTGTCTTCACTTATATACCAGTAGTGCTGTTACTGTGCTTGCTGCTGCTATAATGTATAGTAGTGGCTGACTTGCATCGCACCAGGATGAGGTCCCCCGCGAAACTGTTTTTTTTTTTTAAGCCTGGAAAATTTACCCTCATTTGTAGCGGATTTTAACGTTTTATTTATTTCCAGTTTTTTTTTTTAATCCAGTTTTTATTTATTTTTTATATTTACAAACTGCTTATTTTATTTTCTTTATACTTTCGGAGCTTTTTAAGTATAACTCAATTGAATAACAACCGATCTTTTCTAATTTTCCTTTGAATAAAATAACAAAATGGAACGATTTCTGCTAATCAGAGCAGAGCCACTATAATAATAACAGTTCAACGTTTCCTAGTTCATTTCCTCCTCATCTTCTATCACTATATAGGTATATCTATATATATCGAGTTTAGTACACAATGATATTTTAAGCTCATCCGGATGACTGCAGTCGGCGGTGGCTGCTGCGTCGAGAGTCGAGAGTAGCGAATACTATAGCTCGTATAGAAATTAATTGTGGCAGCAGACACACGCGGCAATCTAAGTATATATACTATACGTATATGTATACAACATAACGTGGGAATCATAATTCGCTGAAAAAAGGTCGCGTCACAGATTTGTGGCATAAAACGTTTCCTGCTAATACTTCTATATTTCTCCTATACCACGCGATTTGGTAATTTTCCAACTCTGCTTAAAGTGCTCTTCCCACCCGCTTTCCAATATTGACTTAAACTTGAATAATGAGGTAAATTTTGAAAAAAAACATATAACACGCTAGATCGTAAAAAAGCTACTACTATATATATAGACTCTTACGTGTTCTACTATTATTTGATGGACTCTTTTTCTCTATCCATTAAAAACAAATACAATTTGCGCATTTAATATTCATAGATTTGTTAACATAATTAAATAAAGGTACTATACAACTAATAAAGCTTGCAAATCAATAAAAAAATATTGAAACAAGAGATAATTGTATACGGGGAGGAGGTGGAGGGGGGAAGGGAGTATAGTAGCATACAATGAAGCTAATTCAAATTTGTGTATTTCGAAAGGGTCTTTATCAAGACAGGAAAGGTGAAGAGACGAGTAGGAGGAAGAGGAGGAGTAGGAGGAGGTGGTGGGGGTGTAGACTCGCCAATCACTCGGTCTCGTTCTCCTCATTGCGCCAATTTGCGAGAGAGAAACTTGTACACTATTATAATGTTTCATGACCTCGTCACTTGCTCTATGATTATATATGTATCATATTTATATGTATATGCATGTGTACGTACATAATATATACGTAAAGAGTATAATATGCTACGTATGAGCGTATGAGTATGTACATACATCAATATCTGTTCGAAGCATATTATATGGTATACTCGAAAGCATCAGGGTTATATGGGCACGAGGCCCCGTCATTAGGGCCGAGGTTGCAAGATATATACATATATTTATTACCGTACAAGTTTACGTTTTTTTCCCTTGGGATAATATTGTTAAAGCGCCACCATCGGGGCTCTCGGATTTATATAGTTCTATTCATTTCGGTTTTACGACAATTCTCTCGTATATATGTATATATAATTAGATCATCATCGTATACCTAAGTCGTTATTTTTTATTTGAGCATGACACACAACTACTACTACTACTTGGAAAAATCTTCGACTGAAAAGAATGAAAAACTGAGATGTGCGCGGCTGGATATGTGCCAGAAAGCCTTATATAAAATTAATAGCCGCGAGCGCGCGCATCTTCAAGAAACATTAATTTGATAATACTATATATCCTATCTCTTTATCCTTTTTTTTTACGGGTCGTATATGATATATAAAGTTCAAGTGCGCGTTCAAGGATCTCTGGGTGTGTATAGGTACTGGTATATATGCATATGGGTACAGCGATAAGCCAAAAACAGACGCGGAGTTCACAAGTGTATACTTGATATATAGGTTTAATGTGTGTTAAAGCACAAAGATTCTGGTAAGCTTTCGGCGGTAAGTTCGGATATGGATTTGGTATGGTTGCTTCGAATAAATAAGCCAGAAAGGCGTCTGAGATGGATATCTCATAACAAGTAGCCGCCACGACTCGACATGTCTCCGATAACGCGCGAGCATATAATTATATAGGTATATACATATACTCTTAGATCTACTTGCAAGCTTATTTACGATCCTGATGGTAATACAACATATATAGTGAGGCTGCTCTCTCTCTCTCTCTCTCTCTCTCTCTCTCTTTCTCATTTTTTCTCTTGTCTCCATATTATATACCTCATCTCTTTCTCTATTTCTGATGGATGCGCCATACGTTCTCCAAGTATTTTTTTCATTCGTAGTTCATATATCTTGAATACAGGTATACTTGCATCTTAAGATCGTCTAATTATAATCTATAGCCTGATCATCTCTTTGAAGCGAGGAAAATCTAAAGCTTAAAGTTCGGATGGTTAGTAGCCCTATAAGACTGAGGTAATTCTCCAAATTCTGAGATGATAACTTTGTAGGTAATTATTCTTATTTAACCTCGATTATGCTCATCGAGATTTTGCTGTTTATGTAATAGCGTATATTCGAGGCTGGCTGTATGCGTGTCGGTACATATACATATCTACAAGTACAACTACTAGTATAGTAGTAGTACTAGTATAGTACAGCTAATCCAGCCAGTGTTCCGCGTATCTTTATTAAGCCAATTCAGCCAATATAATCTTCTTGAGATCGGCCAAAAGAATAACCGCTTCTCTCTCTCTCTCCTCCTCTCTCTCTCTCTCGCTATCTTTCTTTTTTGTTACGCAGTGTAGTATGATGCATTTCAGAAACGCCGAAATGTGCTTTTGTGGACCGATCGCTTAATAGTAAGTGCGTACCCATACCTATAGATTCTCCAGTTAGATTTTGAGAAGGACATATAGGGTCTTGTAATTGTATGTACAACCCGTGCATCTCTTTTCTATGGGGGACTTATTTTGCCATGTAGTGGGTCGCGAATTTTACGGCTCGCTTTTTAAGCCTAATCCCGTGTGTAACGAACCTTCGTTCTTTGGGTAAACGCACGTCGAAATGAGTGCGGCTCGTGAGTAAGTCAAGCATCATAAGTATAGCTATATGTATACCTACTTTTCTCTCTCTCTCTCTCTCTCTCTCTCTCTCTCTCTCTCGGAGCAGCCCATTAATCTTGACTCCATTGTTAGTAATATAGTGAGTGAGGCCAGAGAGAAAGAGAGAGAGAGAGAGCATACTTTTACATACATATACATGCATGGGGGCTCATTGAGGAGATTTTCAAAACCTCGTCTCCCCTTTTTCTTTCTACATTGCCACATTGTTTACGGCTCGACCTGCTGTCTTCTTCTCAACAGCAGCGCAGCAGCACCCGCTCATCGTCCACATCTACTATATGTAGCCCATTATTATAATGGTCGATAAAAATTTTTCTTTTAATTTTACCCATACATATATTTCAGCCACGTAATTTTTCTATTATTATTATTATTTTTAGTTATTATTATTATTCTGAACGACTTGCCGATTTTTCTGACATTCCATTATACTCTATATGGAAATTTCGAATAAGAAATTTTCAAAAAAGATAAATCTCAGCGTCACCCAGCACCAGCACCACGCGAAGTCTCTAAAGTCATACGTTCTTGGAAGTCTCCGCGCACGTCTTTTCTTATAATTGGAAAAAAGCCGCGAGGGAGAGAAAGAAAGAGCTTTCACAATATAATATAATGAAGATTAGTGAGCAAGAAGAAGAGAATTTACGCGTCGTGCAGCAAAAGATTGACCGTAAATCCGCAAATCCGTAAAAATGGGATTTCTCTGACAAAGTACCGAGAGGAAGATAGAGAGAGAGAGAGAGAGAGAGAGAGAGAGAGAGAGAGAGGAGGAGGGGGGAGAGGAAGCTTATCGGCTCGCGAGAAATGAAGGGCCGTGATGCTTATGAAGATTCGTATGAGCATGAGGGAGGAAAAAGGCTACTCGATCTATTTGGAATACACGATGTAATAATATATGTGCAAGACAGACTATATAGTCAGGATTATACTATATAATACACAGGCAGAGCAGTGTATAGAAAGAAAAAGAGAGAGGGAGATTAAGCTGGCCTGGGCCTCGTCTCGAAGCTTGAAACACACTCGAGCGCCGGCTACTGCTGCTGCTGCTGCTGCTGCTCCTGATACTATTGCTATATACTATATGTTACTCTGCTACTACTATATACTACTCTGTGTGTTTCTGAGTTCCATCTCGAGTCGGCCTCTTCAGGAAACTGTTCATTACGCCGATCAGACACGAAAAGCACCGGCGACTTGTTTAGAGCGAGCCAACGCAATTTGCCGCAGCTTCACACTCATAATATACGCACACGCACACATATCACATGTTTAAGCTTCCTATCCCCTTCCTCTCTTTCTCTCCCTTTTTTTTATTATTATTATTTTTTCTGTTTCTCAATTTTGAACCTCCTACACAATGTGTCAGCCCCCGTATCTTCTTGTTCTTTGGATTTCGTGAATGCGCGCAAAATTAAAGAATTTAAAAAATTCTCGCGTCTCTGCGCTCTCTAATTTTCGTTTCTTATTTTCTTTCTTTTTTTTTTTTTTTTTTAAGAAAAAAAAACATGTTCTTGTATATTACATCTGATTATTCGCTGTTCGAGAGCGGACACATTTGTCTTTATTCCATAGCTATATATAATTGCATGCCAGCAGCAAAGCTTGTAAACAATTTTCTACTCGAAAAGAAAGAGAGAGAGAGAAATGACGAGAACGTCAGAGCTTAATATTTTTGAATTACCAATCTCCTGTTTTAATGTCTCGAAAATTAAGTTTACGTTTGGTTATATATAAAAATAGAACTAATGCGTGTGCAATAGTTTCTTTTGCACTATATATCATAAAATTGCAGTGTTGCGCGACAATGTGCATTGTATTATATTGACGACAGCGTAAAAAATAAAACTATTAAACCTATATATTATTATACTGCGAGAATTGTTTCAATCGTTTGATAATATCTTTGCGACTTTTCTGTGAATTTTATTTATTTTTATCCTCAAGTTTTAAAAATTGTAGTCAGGTATATTGTAAAGTGACAAATTCAATTTATGAAAATTTTTGACTACTCAAAAATTTTATTTGACAAATTTTCAAAATTTTTATTTCAAATCAAATGTTTGAATGAAAATTTAAAAAATTCATCATATAAATTAATTGCAACCCCCAACATAATAAACATTTGGAATTGAGAGATAAAAATGTACGATATTCGCATTTGGCACACAGCAACATAACAATATCTACGGTATACGCATACACTTAAACCTCCTCAGCCAAGATAAAATGCTCGGCATGCAAAGCTCGTGCAAGTAAACTCGAAAATAACTATAAGTAAGCCTCTCTCTCTCCCTCTCTTTTTTTTCTCACCCAAAAAACGTAAAGTGCTAAAGGCGACTCTCGAGAAACAAGGAGAAAAAGAAAAAAAAAAGATCGAGTGAACGAAAGAGACGACGGGTATAAGGATGTGAATGTACGTGCGACGAGACAGAAATTGAGAAGGGAACGTAAGAGAAAGAAAGAGGGGGGAGGGGAGATGCTTGCAAAAGGAAGAAAAGCGCGGAGTATAGTGCACGTGTGCTGCTGGTACACTAGCTTTAGATATAGGTATTATATATATATATATATAGCAAAGTATCTAAAACCGTCTCGGGGCTGTGCACCGCGCGCTCGTCCTCTGAGCTCTGCGCTGAGTGCCTTTTCGGATTTGGCGCACCGCCAAAGCTCGACCGCGACTCTCCCCCTACTATGCCAACCCTCCCCCCTTCCCACCCCCTTTTCTCAAACTTTCCATCTCTTCCTCTTTGCTAAGTAAAGAAGTGCAAAAAGTCACGCGTGCTCTATGTTTGTTTTCTTGTTTGTTAACTTCTTTTCCTTTTTTCCCTTCACCTGCTCGCTATATGTTTTGCTAGCTGGGCACCCTTTTTTATTACTCTGTTTCGTCTTATATACATACGGTATAAGCGAGATAAAGAGATGAGAAAAACGGTGGAGGATATTGGCACGTGAAGCGCTTGTATGCTCGCGAGCTTTATAGCTTGCTCAAGAAGAACGTCGATCCTGTTTTTGTTTTTTGTCCAAGCATATTATTTCGCTGTGTTTCTTCAGATAATAGAGAGAGCAGAAGATTTTTGATTTTTTCACGTAACCGATCTCGATCTGCTTGGAAATCGTGATACTTGCCAACTTAAAAGTATTAGTAATATATTCGTTCATACAACACAAATAAATTCAGAGAAATAGAAAAAAAGCACATGTGTCTGGCATGTATTTTATTATGTATTAGTTTTTATTTAACTTAGCAGCTCGTAGTCGTATTTCATTGTATTTTTATTGTTGCTATATAGAAAAACTATAAACGACGATCGTCGTTTGAAACACGATTATAACGAGCCACACATAATTTTTATGTGCGTGCAGTTTAGTATATATAATCTGTATAACCCAAACAGTAGAAGCTATTATAAAATAACGATGATTCAAATAAAAGTTGGTAATACATTTTTTTTTATTATTATTTAAAAATTCTGTTTTCAGTATAGCAGCATTAATGTCGCAGGCAGCAGAATAAAGCAGCGTGTGCTCTGCGAGAGGACAAAAGCTCAGCAGCAGCAGGATGCCAACGAGGTACTGCTTCATCCTCGGAGTCCTGGCAGTTTTCGCGCTGGAATATGCGCAAGCACGCCGAACACAGATTATCCGAATTGGTGAGTATATATAGTATAGCCATCACGCGCTTAAATCTTTTCTTTTTTCTTCTCTTTTTATTTCCTCAAAGTTGAGCGGGAAGTCAATGTATTGGTTGAGGGGGAGAGTATACTCTCCCCCTCTTAGCCTCTGGATAGGTAAATAAAATAGATGATGCGGCAGGCAGAATGTAACAGGCGCAGCCAGCAGGTTAATAGGGGCTAGCCCGCGTAGATAAGCAAACAAAGCTTAACATACGTACTGTCTATATTTGAAAGTTGTGTAGTAGGGGTTTCACGGACGATGAAAAGCAAATAGAAGGCGTTAAAAAGTAACGTCTGCGCGAAGAAAATAAAACAGCAGCAGCAGTTAGATGATGATGCGCGTAAAAGATGGAAGTGAACATATATATATAAATGAGCTGATTTTATCGAGATTTTGTAATGTATATATACAGAGACCAAGTCACTCGCGGTAGTCTTATAATATTGCCAACAATTTTATACTCTCCGACTAGGTACTCTATATATTTAAGCGTAACAGAACCGATAACCATGTCTCGTTTATTAACTTATACACCTACTCACTCTCTCTCTCTCTATTTACAAAATGTTTTATTTTTCTTCTTTCATTTCTCACAACTCTCTTCTTTTGAGGAAGGCCTATATCAAAATACAGTTATGCGCGTGTATACTCAAAATACTCCAATACACCTATTTGTCTTGAAAAAAAAATGGAATCTATATTTTTATTTAGTTAAATTGCGCGCAACTAATTTTATGACCGCCAATTTCTTACTGTATCCTTCAAGCCTAATACTCCAAGAATCCTGCGCGCGTAAAATTTTATCCAAAACGTGCATTATACAAAAACTCGGTCGGCACGTGCGTCGGCATCATCGAAAAGCCAGACTCTACTCCTTTAAAGCCATCATATAATAATAATAATAATAATAATAATAATAATATGCGTTCGAATCACAGTACCTACACAAACACACACACACACACACACACACACACACACACACACACACACACACACACACACACACACATATTTATAATGATGCCAGAATATCTTCGGCGTAGGACTGCGACTCGTCAAAAGAGGGAAAAAGGTATCAGGGAGTAAAGTTATAGGGCGGCACATCTGGTGCGCAGATATATCCTAGATTTCTCTCCGAGGCACATGCTTTTGCTTATAAGCTGCTGCGTATGGTAGGTACATTCGGGCGGAGAGAAAAAGAAGAAGAAGAAGAAGAAGAAGAAGCTGCTGCTGCTGCTTGCAAGGGAGAAATAGTAGGAGAGAGAAGATGATGAAGAAGAAGAAGCGACCGAAGAAACTGGGTATAGCTCAAAAACTTGATCTCTCCAAAATCCTGCCAAAGCAAAGCGCAGGCATTTGATGACTCTGTGTGTATGTGTTTGTTTGTGTGTGTGTGTGTGTCCATGTGCTTTTCCTTGATTTGATCTGCTTTGACAACTAGTTGAACCTGTATAAATGACTGCTTTTTATCCGTTTACTTATTATATAGCTAAGATGATGCAGAAGAGAAATGCCAGGTCAATCAAATTCAAAATCCCGTGACAAGATTAAAAAGAAATAATATTTTGCATCTTGAGGTAATTAACAATCCGATGTCCACAGACTAGTAAAAAACGAATATGGAGACGAGGTTGAAAGGTGATAGCAAATAACTGCAAAGCTGGAACGCATTAACTTAAGCGCGGATACGCTGAGAAGAAGCTGCAGCATATATTACTGTACAACGCAGCTATCTCAGTGCATTAAGACGTAACGCAATAGGTACCAGGGGTAAAAAAACGTCTCTACTACGCCCGAAAAGGGATAGAAAAAAAGTCAGAAAATATATACGATTAGATGTTATACGCGAGGGTGAGATCGGCCGATGCAGGGCGTTTCTTAAACTTTTAAGCGCTGAATCTGGTTATATATGCAGGAGAGTGGAGGGGCCTTTTTATTTTTGGTCCAGATACACTCTGTATGTATGTATGTATGTATGTATGTATGTATGTATGCTTATATTAGAGTTGTAATAATTGAAAAAGGTGTTGGTTTACTGATTGATAGATCCAAGAATACTTGAGGGAATTTGAAAAAAAAAATGAATGTCATATCTTGAACAAACTAGGGAGTGCGTGTAGACCCTAATGAGATCTCTCGTGTTCAACAGCTTTCTCATAACATAATCGTTACGATCGACAGAGTGACGTCGTTTATGATGGTATAAATAAGATAATGATTATAGATAAAAACACACAGAACGATGCTCGAAACTGATGTTCAACGGAGGTTAAATCGTTTTCACCGTCACGAGATATAGGCTCTTGACATTATGATGTGAACACTCGCGATTTCAATTATAGGTGCGCGCACATATGTAATATATGGATATGGGGGTGCGAAAAAAAAAACTAAATCGGTCGAGAGACGGATTAGTATGATTTTAATATGTGCGAGTAGAACATTATAGGAAGGCAGTAGATGTAGGAGGGAGGGAAAGGCGGGGGAGGGGGGGGGGTACAATAGCGAGCCGAGAACTATATAACGAAATGCTCTTGAGTGTTGCAAGCACATCAGTGCATTATTATGATTGGGCTCAATTGTCCAATTGCTGCATGGGTCATTGTATGCCCTCCTCCTTCTCTACTCTATGGTCCAGCCAGTCACATACTAGCTAGCCACGCACTCCTGCTTTATTATTTAACAAACAGGTCGAGAGAGAGAGAGAGAGAGAGAGAGAGAGAGAGAGAGAGGACGAAGACAAAGACCTATAGATTTATTGAATTTCAGCACTAGCCATCATCAGCTTTACCTCCTTCTATATACTCTTCCTACTCGACCCATTATTTATTACTGCTGCTGGTATTATTTGACAGATTTTTTTGCAATCCTTCTATCGAAAATCTAAATTTATTCAATTTCAAAATTAAGAAAATTTGATAATATACCAAGCTTAATATAGAACACAGCGTTGTTTGGATTTTTTTCGTATTCAATTATAAATTTAAACTAAAAA
>JAPYZE010001637.1:0-20930 GCA_030522805.1 Leptomastidea abnormis | reverse complement strand
ACACTACTTTTGAAATTTTTTACGACCCTTTTTATTAGAAATTACAACCATTGAAAACTGCGGTCGAAAAATGTCCTTTTGGGACTTAATGGGTTAAAGCGTACGGTGATACAAAAGCTCTATGATTTTATCGATATGAACATATACAGAAATGACTATTAAAATATGTGGTCATGTGGTATTTACGTTCTGAAAAAAAAAATTTAATTTGATTGGTTAATTTAAATCTAAAACCAAACATTTTTGTTTTTAAATAACGAAATCTTTGGCTAAGATTTGGCGGATGAGAATGACTGTGTTAAAATTTCGTTAAGAAGTAATTTGTCGCACAAGTGTTATTTTCATTTATGCATGAAAACTAACTACATTAATTTATTTTTAAATAAGAAAAATACGTATGTAGCAAATATCGAAACGCGATTCTTACCCGACCACTTGTCAACCAAATCCTCAAAATAGAAAAACTACCTACATAGCTATATTCTACTCACTTGCATTTTGGCTAATATTTATTTTTAAAGCTTGTCTCATCGCTATGTTTTATACATATTACCTATACAAGTAAATGACTATAGTATAGTAAAAAAGTCGACGACCTGAAAAACAGCGATATCTAGACACAGTTTGTTGCCGAAAAAGATTTTTTCCTTGTGATGTTAATTAAACAATATAGTTATACATTTACAAGAGATAGATATATTTAGTATGCGATACAACCAAGAAAGAAAGAAAAAAAGAAATGAATTCGCATTTGAAAACGTGCGATAAACGAAGTTGCGACGTATTTGTAAAATTTATACGTATAGTCGAACAAGAGAGTAAAAGAGAAAGATAAAAAAAAAAAGTGATGGAAAAAGCGCGAATGAAAATTATCGTATATATGTATGTATACGTGTGGTAATGTAATTCTCTGTAACTAGTTCTAAACACAAAAGGTAGTTATGAAAGCA
Organism: Leptomastidea abnormis; assembly: GCA_030522805.1. Lineage (NCBI taxonomy): Eukaryota > Metazoa > Arthropoda > Insecta > Hymenoptera > Encyrtidae > Leptomastidea > Leptomastidea abnormis. The sequence goes on along the minus strand of JAPYZE010001637.1, from coordinate 19,980 downwards.
GTTACATGGATTTTTTTTTCCATTGTGCAATAAGGTATGATAAGTTGACTTTAAAGAAATCTAAATTAAAAAGCTCAAAGTTTAAAAATCAATCGTGTGTATATATTTTGCCCGTACAATTTGTAAAACATATCTACGTACCTACATCAATATTTTTTTTATGTTAGAGTGATTATCTTCAAAAATTATAGTTTAATGTGTTTAAGTAATTGGATTTGATTAATTAATTTAGACATTACATGTCTGGTATACAGGGTAATTATTATTCATAAAAAATTTTTTTGGTTTTTATTTTATTGTATTGCGCACAGTGTTTTATGAAGTTATTAACTTATTATTTTTTATAGTCGGTATAATGTAATTCTAAAAGCATTTGTTTACGATTATTGTAATGATGATATAGCTTGCGTCAGTCTAATCATCACATTGCAATTTATTAGATTCTACAAAATTTTTTTTTTTTTTTATGATTCGCGAAGAGAAAAAAAAATAAAGAAAATCCCCTGAGTGCAAATGCTTGTAAAAGAAGAAATCTTGTAATAGATTTTGAAGATAAGTAGATCTTTTTTTATAAAAATTTACAAAGTGATTTATATTTATTAGTATAATTATAAATTTATATTCCATATATTCGCAATTTTATAATTTTATTTCTATAGATAATGAAATTATTGTATAATTCGTAAACATTTATTATCAATTACCCAAACACACCTGGTGTATAGGTATAACTTTATTTTCATAATAAACAATTATTCATCATCATCATCATCAATAAAAACATCAAAATCTAAACAATATCTCTATCTTAAAAAAAAAAAAAGAAAAAAAAAAGAATAAACAAAACGTTAATATTCTTCACAAACAATGACACATACAGAAGCCGCACGTATTACGATATTTCCATAAAGAAACGATCATCTACCTCATAGTAGGGGGTCTCTCTTTTCTGTATACTCATGGAAAATCCTCTTTAGGAAGTTGCACAGTTTAACGCAATCAATCTCACCAATACTATATATACCACTACAACATCGGCAATAATATCACATTATTTCTTATATATAGTAAAGTACAACAAAAGCACCGCTTTACCGGATATGCAAAACGAAAAACCAAAAAAAAAAAAAGAAACGGTAATTTAGCTATTCACACCTACACTAATATGAAATTATAAAAATTATCAGAGATAAAAAAAGAGGGGGAAAAGTGAGGTATAAATTTCTTGGCAAGTATATTTTTGCAGGTGAGGATATAGGTATACCTATGTATATAAGTGTATGACGATATCCGCGGTAAAATATGTTATATACATCAGAGAAAGAGAGAGAGAGAGAAACTCTGCGTGTGTCGTCAATGATGACGTGAACATACACATACATACTGTGTTAGACTACTATATACCTCGAACAATTACTCGTCGGATTTCCATCTATAAAGATAATCATCGCGGTAATATAGCAAAAACGCCGCGTCAAGGTTTGCGAATCGCGGGTTTCACGTTGAAACATCGAAGAGTAATGAGATTTTATTGTGTTATGTACGTATTACCTTTATTGCTTTTTAATTAATTATAAGTAAAATAAGAAAATTTTTTATTTTTCAAGTACGTGTCATTCTAATTTTCTGATTAAATTTATTTATTAATTTAAATTTTATTGAATTTGAACTATTTTGATTTTATATTTAACGCTCGAATTAATTTACGTTATTATCTGTGTATATGCACATGCTTACACCTAATTGCATAAGAATTACAAGCACGTATAGTATATATATAAAGAAGAGAAGCCAAGAGAGCTTTTTACCTCTACGATTATAACGTCGACGAATTTTCCACTCGCGACACGCGAATCCCCTCCTTCTTCTCTTTTATTCTCAAACACTTATACACACGTGCGCTAAATATATATGTATACGTGGCTTGTAGATTGTGCGAGAGTTTGAACTAGTACGCAGGTAAATATATAGGTATACGTATATAGGTAGTAAATGCAAATTGCAATAGTAATTTTCAGCCTTCTTTTTTCTTTATAATTTCCATTCTTATCTATTTAACGCGTGTATGATATAGTTATTGAGGTTGTTATATACTCTCTTTGTACTTGTTAATTTTTCGCCTTGGTTGAGAAGTGTTATAAACGTTTTTATGATAATATTAAGGTTAGTGTGCGATTCTTATTTCGAAATTGAAGACCGATTATATACCAACGGGTATTTTTGAATTAATTCGCATCTTCCGAATTTAAAAATCTTGATATTTTTATTAAGTTTTTCAAATTTTAAACTATTAAATTCTATTATAGCCAAAAAATTTCTAAAACTTGATCACAGTCTGAATTACATTCTGATTAAAAAAATAATATAATATAAATATCGAATTTAACCAAGCGAAAAATGAACTCCAAAAAAAAAAAGTCGATCTCACAGACAATCATCATCCCCTCTCTTTTAAATTCAACCTTGACGATACACAATTCGGGGTCTCTGTCTACATACACATACAACCTTACGCTTGGGGAGACGTCCTGTGATATGCCAGAGTTTGTCTTTCTCTTTCTCTCTCGACATGCCGTGGGCAGTATAGCGTATCTGGGTCGCGGCAAAGAGTCACTATAATACTATACTTACTACTACTCGTCTCGTTGTATATACCAGCGCAAGGATGCGCTTGCGCAAGCTTGAGAGATTGAGAGAGCTCATTTTCCCCTCCTCCTTCTCTTTTTTTTTTTTTTTACAGAGAGACTTGCGATCGTATACAAACTCAGACCTGTTGGTGAATATCGCGGCTGCAATGGAATACACGATTAAAAGACCTCGAATCGAGTCAAGTTCGAGTAAGAGAGAGAAAAGCTTGTGTATATATACGTATATGAACCATCCAGGGGGCCAATGAGCTATAATAGTATAGGTAGTGTTAGAAGGCGAATTTTTTTTATGAGAAACAGGTGTCTGGAAATAAGATGTTGATTATTATTATTGCGTGTGATTTGATGTAGATTTATTGCGTTAACGATCTTTTAAGTTTCTCAAATAAATTAGTTTATTTATTGAGTTATACGTGATTCTTGAATTTTTTTCTTCTAAATTTTAACTTAATGTAAAAAAAAATAAAATTGATGTATCGCGGAAGAAAATCGCGTGATTGGTTATTTAGCTTTGCATTTTTTTTTTTGTAATATAAATGTAAGAAGTTGCTCGTCACGATCTTAAAAGGATTGTTGGTCTTTGATAAGCGTGTATATGTTATACCGGTTACCGATTTATACAAAATTAAATTCGTTTGCTAATAATCAAAATGAATAAAAAAAAAGCTTAGCTTGGATTCGTTATGAACTTTAACAAATACAAAGTCGGCTACTGTCTTTATTTTTTTTTCTTTTTTTACAATCAAACGCAAATATAATCAATATATGAAATCGTTAAACGTGAAATTTGTCTGCTGAATCTATCACATTAAGAAGCCTTTCGACCTCGAACTGAATTTTTCATTAAAAGAAGGGAACCTCTTGGTAAGCTTGATTCCTTCATTACACATTATATCTGTAAGTAACTTGGTACCATACATGCGTGACTTGATACTTTTTTTTTATGATCGGTATAATTTATGTTATTTGCCAATTTTCGGGTTACAATACCTATATACATGTGTGCGATATTTTAACATTACGTGCTGATTTTTATCTTCGTATAATGTAAAAATATTTCGATTGACGAATTATATACATACATACGTTGAATATCGGTGTGTATGTTGAAATAACGATTGAGAAATATAGTTTTTTTTTTTATAATCGAAAAATCAATATACAGGAGCTGTATGGATAAGTAGACATTAATACACGTGTGTACAATCATATAAAACAGATCTTATATTGTTGATTATACAAAAAAAAAATAACTATCGATATAAAAAGAATTTTTAATGACAAATAAAACGTAATAATAATCAATTACACAATTATGAGATCATTATGTATGACAAAGGATGGACAAATTCTTAGCAATATCAACAGATATACACTTACATACACATACATGTATCCAAATATTTTGTCATTAGATAAATCACAATTAAAATTCTAAATCGTTCTCATATAGATTTCTTTTTTTTTTTCTTTAACGAATTCAATGCTTTATGAATAATTCAAAATTTTTTCCGCGTGGCACATATACGTTTCATTGCCAGAGCCAAAATTTCAAGAGCAAAAGAGTAACGTACGTTTTATAAATGTGTATGATATATAGGTATATGTTATAAAGTCTCTGTTCTCTCATCATTTTATTACTCCCGCGCACATACACACACATAATATCAAGTATATTTTATATATACATAACAGACGCAAGAAGCACAACGATCTTTCTTTGCTCAAGGTAATTTTCATTATACGTATATAGGTATATATATACTTATGTATAGTATCTGTTAATGATGAGCCATGGCACATACACACACGTGGTATTTTGTAAGAGCTTTTCTGCCTGGCTTTTATCTTATCGAAAAACCGCGCGATTTTTATTTTTTTTTTTTTTCGATGGCAATCTCTTAAAACCATCTTCCCTTTTTTTTCTTCTCTTCATTCTTTTTACTTCTTCCCCTATACTTATCGTATATAAATGCGAGAAAAATCACAAAGTCTGCGTTTGTGTGTATGTGTTGTACTTGTAATGTATGATAAACAAAGAATAAAAGTGTTGAAGATGTGTTTGAATTTTACCGTTGCAAATTTTACACTTTGTAAGTGCTGCTTTGTATCGAATAATTTTTTTTTTTTAGGGCACGTATGTATACAAGACTGATATTTATATTTATATTGGGTTTCGCAATTTTTTTGACGCTTTCATGAATTTGCGTATACTTAGGGGCTGCCCAGCCGACTTTGGAATGAATGGGCACATGCCCAATTCTGCACAAGCAAATTCACTTATTGCTCAACAATGTCCATGACGATTTTTAAAACACCCTGTATACTATACTTCTCGAAAGTAAGAAAGACAACCAATAAAGCTTGTTTTTCAACCTCGTACTTAAAATTACTAACTTAAAAGTACTATACCAAGAGATGTATTTACTGAAAAAGGACGAGAAAAGAGAACGAGAGCAAAAAAGAAGAGAAGAAAAGGAAAGAGACCGGTGTATAGATGAAGTCTTGGCTTGGCTGGCTTGGGTCAATTTAATTTCAAGATCGGGCTTTTATCTCTCTTGACTCGTTCGAAGAGTAAGGCTTGCGCAATGTACAGTATACGTGTGTGTGTGTGGGTATTGGGAAATGTTGGCGATGCTTGGAGACGCACCGATAAGACGAGTGAGTGAGTGTATGAGAGAAGAAGAGGGAAGGGCTCCAATTGCCAGCGTAATAATGGCGCGTGTAAATGTATATAAACGTATCACGCAATTTGTGTGCGTGTACTGTAGGTATATGTATGCATTTTTATATATGATTGTGTGTATGTCATAATATTAAGTGTGCAAGATTTTTTTTTCTTTTTTCTTTTACCTTGCATTTTTTTTTCTTTTTTTTAAAGGGATATGTACTTAATTTGAAGGAGCATATTTCGAGGATTTTAAGTTCCTTTCTTCGTTATATTGACCTTGTAGTATTCAGAATTATTTTTTTTTATTTTGCAAAAAATAATTTGTTTGAATGAAAATAAAAATTAGCAATACATTATTTAACTTTGTCCTTTAATTTTCAGTAAAAAAAATAAAATTTTTACGAATAATAAAAAAAAAATAAATAAAATAAAAACGCAATCGCAAGCTACCTATATTATGATAACTACAATCTATCCAACACACAACTAAACTTACTGGTCCCCATTAGTATAACACTCTCGTCTTTCGTAAATTCATCATGATATCCATACTTTATAGCTAGTTGCATTTCTCAGTCTAAACTCATCTAGTTTTATATACCTATTTTTAAATCAGACGTGTATTAAATTCTTGGACCATATTGTTTTACAAAAATACAAATTTAAATATCACTCCATAATAATTATTATCTTACAAAACTGATAGCAAATTAAAAATTTTTGAAGAGTGATCAACTCTTTCGTGACGATCAATGACGTATAAAATATTTAAAAAAAAAAGCATAAAATAGCTACCAGCTGCTACTAAAGGTCTATGTATCCACACAAGATCCAAGTAGTAGTACGTAACACCGTTAATGTATATCGGTTAATATAAAATCGGTAAACCACGTGGGTACTACAAACGCGTCGTCATCTTTCTCTTTTTCCTCTGATCTCAAGTCAAAAAAAAGGCGTTCGATGGTGTAATCCAATACATGTCTACATCAGAAGTAAAAAAAACAACGAAGACGTATCACACTCACACACGCGCGCGCGCGTGTGTGCTTGCAAACCGATGGATGCACCTGCGTGATGTATAAGTATAATATAACACATCTTTACCTCTTTCTTTTTCTTTTTTTCTTTTTCTTCTTCTTTTCATAGTGGCACGTGCAAGGCTGCTGCTGTTGTTGGATTATTTCGTGTGGTACTAACTTACACACGCAACACGCACGCGTGGATAAAATTTTTTCGCACATGCTTGAATTTTGTGGGTAAGATGAACATACACACGTGCCCGTTATGTGGCTTTATTGTACTGAGTGAGAGAGAATTTTTGGGAGGCTAATTGTTGTTGAAGGTTTTATATTATGAATTACGGAATTTCTGTGGAATGTGTGATAGAATTAAAAAAAAGAACAATATTTTTCTATTCAGAGTTTATAAGGTAACTCTATTAATTTTTGTCAATTTATCAAAGCTCTCATAAAAAAACAATATAGTTTATTTTAGCACGTGTACGTTATTTCCAAGAGTATACATATAATATAAAAATATATAAAGTAATGTTACGCAATAAAATGTACGATTAAATAGACGTTATATATACCATATAGTCACAACTACATTGATTCGTCGTCTGTGAGAATGACTTGTTTACAGGTTTATCATTGACATCTTTTTTTTTCCTTCTTCATTTTTTTTTTCTTATTATCAGACACTGCAATTGCAAGCTTTGTTATTGCAGATGTATATATAGTTATATACATGTAGCATCGTAAATAAAAAAAAAACTTTTATTTATTCTCTTTAGCCGTTATAAGTAAGCTCTGTTCTAGAAGAGTTACATAAAATAAAAAATATATGAAACATATACACAAGTATGGCAGATGTAATAATTGTATTAACACAAACAGTTAATTTAAAAAAAAAGAAGAAAAAAAATGATAAAAATACGAGACGTAAAGACAGACCGTAATTTTGCGAGCAGATGGTGCATCGCGAATTGACCGACACACCTGCCAGAAGAAAAAGAGAAGGAAGAGTTTAAGGACACTGGACCCAAGGGATATTGGCTCGAGATAATATAAGATGAGGTATATACCTGCCAGTGGAATACTTGTATAGCCGTATATATAATATCCTGCTTTGCCACGAGCCAAAAATTGCCAAGCAGTGGACGTTAAGATACACTGAAGTTACTCACATTGACTTAAAGCTTTAATATAGAATATCTTATATAGAAAGCTTTAAGTTTGTTCTCGATTTTTCAAATCTATACGTAAGCAAGTCCTTCACACGTATTAGTCTTTTGATAAAATTATTTAAAACCGTATACATAAAAATGCTTATAGTGTTTTAGTAAGAAGTACACAGAGAAACTTCCATCCGTAATATCATCCAAGGTTCCTTAAGTATGTTGGAGTTAGTGGATAGTCACTCATGATGATCATATACCTGTATACCGTAAGATTAACTTATCCGAGACACACATGAGTCATGGATTATTTATACAGTATATATAAAGAAAGGAGGGAAGAGAAAAATATTATCGGTATACTATTGTCACGTAAGGTATACATATAGGTAAGTATACTTACACGCGAATTACTAGAAAGAAATAAAAGAAGATAAAAAAAAAACTTGTTTTATTATCTAACGATTACTAGCTGCTGACGACTATAACGTTTGGTTATTGCAATTACATATAGCCAGAACCTATTTTTTGTAGAGGAAAGTGTGCAGTTTAACGATAATAGAATTTATCGTTTAACAGAAGGAAAAATAAACTACGAATAAATAGATTGTTTATTAAAATTTGATATTTATAGATTGTTGATAGGTATACATACATGTAATTAAAATAAATCGTTTTTAATCCATAATTAAAGTTTTGAATACGAGAAGTTTTTAAACGTGATCGATTAGCAGAGAATAATTTTATTTCACTGTTGAGGAGAAAGAGAGAAACGATCTCTGATCGGTTCTGAATCACTTGTTTAAGCGGTTAGATATACTTACATACCTAGAGTACCAATACAACGCGGGACTTTACTTACGATATACATGTATATATATGTAAGTATATAATATAAAAGGAGTAAAGTCGCAGACCTTGTTTGTGCGGCATAAAAATTGCGCAATATATTCGCGTCTGACGAAACGATTTAAAAAATCAGCGACATTGCACATATACACACACTCACTCACTCACTCACTTACTTACTTACGCGTAATAAGGATACAAATGATGTATTATATTATTTTTAGTCAAGGATATATAATAGAAAATATATGATTGAGAGACCTGAGAGAGAGAGAGAGAGAGAGAGTGAATTAGAAGTGCGAATATATTATGTATTATTATATTGCGTTTAAGTATACTTTAATGTTATTGTTTATTGCTTTAGGATTATTGATTTCAGCTTAATAAATACTTAAACTTGAAAAATGAATTTTATCGATATTGTTTCTAAGAGTTTTATAAAGATTCATATTTTATGAAAATATATCATCTTAGGTACTTTTTTATTCGTAAAATAGATTTTCATTAAAAGAAAATGTGTTTGGTCACGAAAATTAATCAACTAGCAGTATAAGCCATGCGTATAAGTACGTATAACTCTATAAAAAAAAATTCATATTTCAGAACAAAATTAAAACTCACTTCTCATTCACACTCAGCATCTCAAATTCAAACCTTTCATTAAAAAAAAACCACGTGCAGCAAAACCATCACACTCCCAAAAAGGATCCTAAGAATTAAAAAAAAAAAAAAAAAGTATAAGACACACATAGAGCATATAGAGTCCAGAACGGATAGGAGGTAGGTAACGTATAAAATAAAGAAAAACGAAACTTAAAGGAAGCCGCATATGCACGCGAGCTGCGCGTGCCTCTCTTTTTTTTTATTTCTCCATCACTCTTATACATGTAAAAATAAAAGCAACTACTCAATCGTCAGTTGGCCGGCTGAGAGACCATCGTCATCTCTCTCCAAAAAACGCATATAACCGAAAAAAAAGAAGGAAAAGGGAGAGAGAGAGAGAGAGAAGGGAGGGATGCTGTGGGGATATATGGACGCGTGTGTTCAGCGCAGCTGCTGCTACTTGCTGATGCTGCTGATTCTTTACTTCTGTTATATTATAATGCTATCGATGGCTTCTCTCCGCTATATGTATAGGTATATATACATGGTCGTTTTAGAGAAGCAGCATCTGTCCTGTATAATATAACTGCAGGTGAGCTTCTGCGGTAGACTTATCTTATATTTGGAGAAAAAAAGAAAGAAAAAAATAAATAACTGTTATATAGGTGCAGACTGATGCTGCTGCAACAGCAGTCATCATCTTTCTTGGAGAAACCAGTTGAATCTACAGCTCACGTTTTTCTAAATTTTTCGTAAGATATTTTCTTTTTCTTTTTTACAAAAAAAAAAAAGCATAACATTTTTGTGATAATTTTATTCGCAAATCACCGGATAAGTTTTTGAATATTATAAGTATATGCACACATTCAATTGAGAGAGCCTTATAGTTCAGACAGCAGGATATTATACATGTTTCATCTGCCGGAATAATTTATAAACCGGATATGTACATACATAGATACGAGTAAAGATCGAACGCAGGTTACATATACTGGTAGCATCCGTCTCAAGAAGATTAGCAATAAACTGATGGACATTCTCGCGAATACACGCGGTTTTTATCTATATCTACCGAGATATGCATATAATATATATACCAACTATTATACATATAAGCTAACTCTCCTCGTATAAAGAGAGACCTTCGATTTATGGCTCAGGGTCTTGTCATTCGTTGTCGCGTGTCTGACACGCGTATATATATATATATATATATATATATATATATATATATATATATATATACATAACACGTGGATATATTATATATATGTATAAATATAAATATGTGTGTGGGTGATGTCGAGACGTCGTTATGTATAGCGATTTTTCGCGCACAGGAAATATATCTTGACTGCTGCGTTATGCTATATGCACTTGGAAAAAAAAAAAAAAAAAAAAAAAATTGAAAATTGTTGTGAAGTAGTAGTAGTAGTATAATGTTGGAATTATGGAAGAACTAACGCCCAGACCATGACACTGTTATAATGTATAAGTTGTGATTAATATTATGAATGACTTATCATAGTTGACTTTTTTTTAAAATTATTTTTCATATGCTGAATTACGTATAGGTAGAATTGACATTGTATTTATATTTTTTAAATATATCACAACAATTGTTGATTCCTCAAATCTTTGTAAATTTTTGTCACTTCCGGGATTTATTACATGAAGCAGGTGTATTACGTTTTTCGGATGAAATCCGCCTGCAGGTCCTTACGCTAACAACATAAGAAGAAAGAGATTATAAAGCCGAAATCACACCTGTGAACAAATTTTTTCGACTCCTCTCACACATCTAACACACAAATATTGAAACTCGTCTACCAACAAACCAGATTTCATGTTTAAATATATTATAACACATAGCAGCAGATATAATTCACGTGAAAATTTCAACTAAAAAACTAACAAACAAACACACAAATGAAGGGATTGTAATGCAGCTATATATATCTTTTCTTAAACATGAAAAATCCTTTCCTTCCTCCTATACACATACATCAAGATATATTATATCCCGGACGTAAATCAGGCCACTCTCTCACTCTTTCTCTCTTAGGGCTTATATTCATAGAAAATAGAGAAATAGAAAGAAGAACCTAAGCAAACACATGTTCTTTTTACCCACAACAGTCAGTATAGCATACACTAGTAGCAAGGATAAAAATTTTTATATATACATATTATAAGAAAATCCTTCCGACAAGCGTGAAAGAAAGAGGCCTTTTTCCTCTCTCCTTCTTCATTTTTTTTCTTTTAAATCCCTTTCCTAAAAAGATTTAACTTTAAAACGCGTGTTGTGGCTTGTTCGGAAGCTGTACTACTATACACTTCTATTTCACTCCCGCATTAAACTCCCGATTTTTAAAGGTTTATCCTTAAAGCAGCTTTACCTTACTCGCATTTCCTTGATGTTTATTGTACGCCTGTGAGACCAAGAGTGTACATTTTGAATTTTTTCTTTTTAGTCTAAATAGCAATCTAGATGTTAGTAGGTACCTGTCGAGTTTGAAATTTTGAGGTAGGTAAGTATGACGAATTTCTTTTTCCTTTCTTTTTTTTTTTTTTTTGAGTTGCTATTCTTCAAGTAAATTGGATATGCTAGTATATGTTTGTTAAATATTTTAATGCACGCTGCCAAGTGATTTTAAACGGAGAAAATCTGTAAATTGGCAGTGTGATATAAATTGTAGCTAATACATAGAACTATTTTAACCCATTGATTAAAACAAATGTAATATAATAAATGCATAAAAAAAAAATGACCAAAAAACTGTCGCAAACGTGTTACACATCCTCCTTTTTGCAAAATCACCATACACACATGTATATAAATATATAATCAAAAAAGAGTAAACTTATATACAGGATGAATCTAAAAGCGAGTATAATCCTTTTCTCTCAAAGCTCACGAAAAATGTTAAAAGGAACCGGTTTATATGAAATAAAGACCGATTCACGCCCGCTGTACATTACAAGCTATACAGTATAGCAGCAGCAGCAAGATCAGCAAAGAAGAAGAAGAAGAAGAGCCTCATCCTTTCCACCCGAGGCGCATTTATATAGAAAGGACGAGGAGGGAGAAAAAGGAGGGGAACAAGGAAGTTCCGGTTCATGATGCCCATGCTTCTCTGACTCTCCTTCTCGCGTGTGCACACGCTTATTTCTTATATAGTTTGCACGCCTTCAACTTCGTGGTGTGTATAACAACGCACAGTTGTGTATATATATGGTATGGTCTCTCTCTCTCTCTTTCTTTCTCTTTCGTGGCTAAAGAATATATAGATACTCATCGTGAAGCAAGAGGCTTGCAGCAATGTTCGCTTGAAACTCGTTTTGGTCCAGGCTCTCTTTCTCTCTCTCTTTCTTTCTTGCGCTTATGAAAGCTGAGGGAATTATTTATCGGGATAACCTGTTTTGGTTCCTATGTGTATGTGTGTGTATTTAAAAAGCTCTGCGGGTTAAGTGTACTTGGGGGATAGGGGAAATTTTTTTTGATTATTAGAAACAAAAAGTATATTATTGCTGTGTGTTTTATGATTTTATAGAAATTTGCGAATAGTATGATATATTTATGTGTGAGACTTTGTGATATTAATGGGTAATATTTTTTTTTTTTATTATTTTAATCATATATTCATAAATAAATAGTCATTAAACTTTATAATATTTTTAAAATTACATTTAACAACATGATTTCTAATTATAATATTTGTATGAACTTAAACAGAGAGAGAGAAAGATTTTCTTAAAACCTCAAGATATTTTTTATGTTCGAATCTTAAAGTACCGATCTACCGAGGATGCAGATTCTTCGCCCACGCGGATATAAGTATATACAGGATATTATAGTCTGAGAGAGAGAGCCGGTTTTTGCTTAACTGCGCGCTTGGTACTGCCCAACTAGTTTGCTTGTATGTATGTATGTACAATAAGAAATATGTAAGTATATATGTATGTGTAATGTGTTTAAATGTGTGAGTGCGGAAACAATAACTTTTGTCGAATCTCGTTGTGCGGAGAATTTGATTTTTTTTTTTAACTTCGTTTTTTTTTTCTTTCTACTTTAAGAAGAAAAGGAAGTCGTTAGCCAAGGGATATACCAATCGTTTTATATTAATATTATAAATTTAATTTTTATTTTGTATTATTATTTTTTATTTTAAATAAAAATAAATTTATTTGTAATAGTATACAATACCGATCTTCAAAATAAAAATTAGATCGGTATTAAATTAATTGAGTGCAAAGTGTTTCCTTAAACGCTTATCAATTTTTTGACATAACACAATATCCACCCCCAATCTTCTTACACGATTTCAAATCTAAAAAAATCTTGCAATATATATATTTCATCAATAAAATAAAGGAAACCAAAAAAAAAATATCTAAATTCATTAATAACAATCAATCAATTTCTACACATAACCATTCTTTACTTACAAACCAGCACAAGTATATATATAACATTGCGCCACCCATATACATTTATTTTTTTTTTATACTCAGAGTCAAACTTGTATATATATGTGTGCAAAAAGGGACATAGCAATATAGTGGCTATACAGCTATATACAGCGGCGCCTTGAAAGGTTTACTCTCGCGCGCTTGGATACGAAATATTGAGCAGCACAATTTCAAAATCGTCGTTTGCGAAATTTGCCATGCCGTAGGGAAGCAGGAAGGATAAAAAGAAAAAGAAAAAGTAAAACGAGAAGAAAAAAAAAATGAAGTTGCGAATTTTTTGAAAGACCTAAAAGTGTGTGTGTGTGTATATATATACAGGAGAGTGAAAGGTTTTCAAATTTGCTCTCTCTCTCTCTCTCTCTCTCTCTCTCTCTCTCTCTCTCTCTCTCTCTTTCTTTCTCGAATAATAATTAAGGAAGATAGATCTATATATTCTCTTGTTTATATGCGAGAGATAATAAAAAAACTTATCACATTAAAATCTCAATTGTCCGTAGGGCATTTTAATATGTTGTAGCATTACATAGGTACTATTTAATGTAAAATATATAACGTAACACCATTTTTCGTTGATTACAATATCTCGATTTCGTGTACTAATACTTACAATATACCAATGCGTAATCGGGAGCATTTTAAACAGTCGATAATCCGTAGTATTACTAACAGTAGATAATCCGTAGTATTATAATAACGCCCTCAATTTACGCAATATATAGGTACATAAGCAAAAAAATACAATTGCAATTAAAACACGTATAGGTACCCGACCCCAAGCTTAACAAGTATATATACATTTTCAAAGAACACTTGGATGTCACGGGTGGACGTTAACCAGTGCCTTGGGGCTATGTATGATTTTGCAAGCGATACACACACACACACACACACACACACACACACACACACACACACACAGTGAGAGTCTTGTATTGCGTTTATAACACGTCTCAATAAGCGAGCAACCTCATTCGAGGTCGAACCTCGCCTTACCAAGTATAGGAGGTACAATGATCCCATCTTTGATTTTTTTTTTTTTTTTTGACTCTTCGAAGATTTTTTTTTTCTTTACTAGTGATGCTGGCACGCTTCTATTGGTGTATAGAGACCTTGCGACTCTTTGGCAATTATATTGCGAGAAGATTTCAAAATATTGTGCGGATGACTATAAGAGAGTGTCTATGTCTTTTTTTTTCTCTGGGGTAAGTTTATACGTGGTTTCGCGATGTGACAGTTTAAATTTTGTTATACTGATATGTTGCTACTGCTTAAGTCTGGATATGGAATTTGATTTAACACTAAAGTTTGTATTGAGAGTAAATTTTATTTTATTGTTTTGTAAATTTGTATGATTTAAAAAAAAAGATTGTGGTTTTGATAAAAGAATATAAAACTTTTAAAAAACAATTTTTTCTGTGAAATTATTATTGAAATAAAATTGATTTTTGTATGAAAAAATGAGGTCTGTTTAAAACAACTAGTATTGCGATAAGTTAGATCAATTCTTCACAACTTACAAAATATATTTCAAAAGATTTTTTTTTTCCCCAACTTACTTACAATTTCCCAACGCTTAAGAGTACATTTATTTTTCTTCTTTTCGAAATAACAAAGTTACATGAAAACATGGTAAAAATAAAAATGAATTGTAACTTTGATTTTAAATGAAAAATTGTCAAACATTAATTTTGATGCTACTATATGTATGTAGTATATATATAGTCTCATATTTCAGCCTAGTGCTGCTATTTTCTCATGAAATTAAATCATAAAAAAAAAATATCTTATAATCGCAATCAATTATCCACCTTATACAACAACATTTACAATCAGTCAAACGCATATACATATCAAAAAGTTCACCGACTCCTATATCATCCCACGCTTTTAACCATTATAGCATGTATAGCTTTGCATTATCGATTTATCCTTTACAACTTACTTATACCTATATAAAAGGAGTTGGTGGTATAAGGGAGGTATATTATATAGAGAAAGGGCGACGCCGGAAATGAAGGCGACATTGTCCGCCTCCACACGTCTGGGGGGGAGGTTCGCGTATACTACTTCCGCTCTCTCTCTTTCTCTTTCTCTCTTTTGGCGCCGGTCGACACACCGATCGAAATGCACTATACTTATATATTATATATGTGGTGACTCTTCGCGTGACGCATATATGTATACACGTGTGTGTTTGTTTGTTTGTGTCTATGTATAGCCAGATAAGTTTACCCTGTAAAAGTATATCTTCTATGAGATACAATGTATAGTGGGTATAAGAAGGTTGTTCTTATCGGTTTGGTACGATCGGTTAAGGAAGAAGATGCAGTGAGATGATGAGGAAGAGAGAGAGAGAGAGAGAGATCCCGGAAGTCTCGTCTCTTTTAATACTGTTGGAAAATGCTTGGTCTAAGAGATGAGAAGAGAGTTGAGATGTGTTGATTTTTTCGTTGTTGTCTTTTTTTTTCTTTTTGGGGTGATAGGGAGTATAAGATTACGATAGATTTATCTTTAGTTTGGAGGATATTGTGATTTTTTAAAGGTTTGAAGAATATGTTTTTGGATACAGGTATTAACGAAGTAATTATTCATCGCATATCCAATGATAATGTATGTGATGATGATGATGATGATGATGATGATGATGATGATGATGATGATGTCTTGTTAAAATATCGTAAAACTTGCTCGGTAAGTATCGGCTGGAAAAATTTTGTAAGCAATTTGGTATAGACATGACATCATTACTTGATTTATAAAATTGTAAAAATAGCTAAAAAAATAATCAAGAACATTATTTAACTTTTTTGATATATGTTTCGTAAACAAAATAAGTCCATCTGGAAATTTTTTATTTCGATCAAACTTCTTTTGGATTTACCAAAAAAAGGAAAAAAAATAAATTATTCTGTTAACGATTTAAAAATTACTATAAACAAGAAATATAAGTAAAAACAGAAAACAAAATCTATATGAATTAGTTGAAAAGTTTGGCGCCAGAAGAATCATTTATAGGCTAAGAAAAATGACGCATCCTTCGTTTGTTCAATGATGACGCGATACCAATATGACGGATGCCCTTTTTTTCCTTCTTCCCCTTATAAATGGTGTATATACGCCCGCCCCAAGGGTTTCAATTTCCGGTATTTTTTTTTTTTTTTTTTTTAAAGAGCTACTCGTCACGTTAGCTAATCGTCTTGGATGGATATATTATAAAAAAATTGATGGATTTTAAAACGCGGGTTGGATATAAAGAAAAATTAATGAAAATTATAATCCGCTTAATGAAAGTTTCATTTTTTTTCTATATGCAGAGAGAAAAATGTTGCATTTAGCTTTAAGGTCATGGGCATTTTTCTTTTTATTTTTCTTTTTTTAGATTACCATGTCATTTTCAATGGCATATATTATTATAAAATTAGTTAACGACTCTATGAGAGATTAAAAGATGCACTTTTCTCAAGAAATACACCTGTACCATATCTCATCCCACAGCTAATAATACGATCTTTTCTAAATCGGAGCAAGAATTTTCCTGTCGTAAAACTTTACCATCTTGAAAAAAAAAACGTTAAAAAAAAATGAAAAGTCCTAAAAGCAATGACCAGCAGATATATACAAGCTGGCGTAAAGTCGTAAATCGAAAATTGGTAGTATAAGAATATTGGGTATAGGCCACACCTGAATTTTCAAGTTGTAAAATAACCTGGGAAAATATATAATATCGGTCTTGAAGAAAAAGAGAAAAAAAAAGACGTGCCTGATCATAATGCAAAATTTGAGAAGGACAAAGAAACAAAAGTAAGTATATCGTTTGAAAATGCATTTTAGAGGATAAACTTAAAACTGTATAGATATCGGAGGAAAAGAGCAAGAGAAAAAAACATCGAGTGTATATCCTGGATCGTCTTAGATCCGGAAGTTTGGTGTTCTCTTAGCTTATATATTATATAGGTACTCTCTCATCTTTTCTAGACTTAAAATACGAGGAAAAGCGCCTGAGAAACCTTTGAAATTTAAAAGGACGATTTCTGTAAGAGAGAGTTTTCTTTCCTTTCTATTGTCCTGGTGAAATTTCTATTTGTCAGTTGAGATGTCACGTGTATTGTATACAGAAACCCCTAATTATCGTGTACGTGTGTAAAAAGACCAATTTTCGTAATTCCTTTCTTCTTTTCCTTTTATTTATTTAACTTTTCTATTTACCAATGATGTATTGATATTTTTTTCAAAAAATTGTAACGAACGAAAAAATAATTCATTTTCAAAAAAGAAAAATGAAAAGCTTAAAAGTATCTTATTTTGGTAAACGTAATTAACCAGATAAACGTATTTGCAACGTGAGAATAAATCAAAAATCTACCTGCACTATAATAATCATAAAATAAAAGATATTTTCAATTAGCTTAATCTTTTTTCCTTAAGACTCTTATGAAGGATTATACACTCCTCATCCTCTATTTCTCTCTCTCTCTCAAAATTTCAGGATTATTTCTAAACCAACGACTTTGAGCTGTGTATCCTGGAACACTTGATTAAGCCACTTTTTGCTTTATAAGATCACAAACCACATAAATTTTAATTCATATCTCTCTTTCTTCTCTCTCATACATATCTGCAAATATCACTATATACCGTCATACTAAAAGATGTATATTATATACATTGCTCTTAAAGTTTAAGAAACTCCAAAAAAAGAAGAAGAAAAAAAAAAGAATTAAAAAAATGAGAAACAAGCATTACACATTTATATCTGGCCAAATGTAAAAAGAAGAAGGAGGCGTATACATATAGTAATATCTCTCTTTCCTTACGCAGTCAAATATCCTTCAAACGAACCTCACTATTTCCTAACAGCCATCCGAACGCTAAGAAGCAAGTTCGCACGAACACACATACACACACACTGAAATATATTATTTGCAAATGTATATATATACCTATACGACATTGGCGACGCGGCAAGCAAGCATTTCTCAAGCGTGTATGCGATGCAAATTTCAACGGCCGCGGCCTTGAAAAGCTCTTCTGGACTGTTACTGGTATAATGGAGGAGACGAGCGACCGAGCAAGGTCTTTGAGCCTATATATATACTATACTTGCGCCTGCTTCTCTCCTTCTACTCTTATTTTTTCTTTTTTTTCTTTTTTACCTTCTTATCCTTATACCTCGAG
This sequence comes from Leptomastidea abnormis, assembly GCA_030522805.1. Taxonomy (NCBI): domain Eukaryota; kingdom Metazoa; phylum Arthropoda; class Insecta; order Hymenoptera; family Encyrtidae; genus Leptomastidea; species Leptomastidea abnormis. The sequence goes on along the minus strand of JAPYZE010001637.1, from coordinate 1,382 downwards.
TTTTTGCTTGATCTTGGAGTTGCTTATATGTGTGTGTGCGAATATATTGCCAAAAAATGTATAGGTATCTTAGCGGTTTTCGCAAGACTTCTTTATTTCTTCTCTTCTCTTTTTTTAATTTATTTATTGTGTTCTTTTTTTTAGAGATGTTTGGGAATTTGTTGTCTTGTTTATGTACGCAATATTAGTGTTTTTAATGATGAATTTGCATTATTGAATATTTTTAATTTTATTTTATTATAATTATTGTAGAAAAATAATTATTTAAAAAGGAGAGTTATTAACCCACTGAAAACTCTTTTTTTTTTTCTTATAATTTTTCTATGTGTACCTGGTAGCACCTAGTGATAAGAAAAAAAAAATTTTTTTTTTTTTTTTTTTCTTTATTGAGGTTAAATTTTTATTAAAAAATACGCGCTTCATAATTTAGTTGCCATCGTCGTCGTCGTCGACTTTGTTGTCACAGGATGAGTCAGTCTTAGTTATTCTTAACAAAGATTAACATTTTTCAGACTTTGATTTGAAAAAATGTGAACACACGACACACAAGTTTAAAAAAAAAAAACTCAATCCGAACAAAACACGTCAACGTATAAAGCTATACCTAGTGTGTTTGTATTATAATTATTAGTTCGCACGATATCTCCATTTTTGCCAAGTGTAGAGTTCGTAAAAATATAGTATAGTCACACTAATCGCGGGTAACCGAGTTAAATTATATTTACACCTGTTGTATTCCTTTATTATTTTTATATTTTTTTTTCTTATTTTTTTTTGTTGCGTCCTTAGACTCAATATACAATGATCTTAATTCTGTGACACTTTGGTAATGGAAAAATTTATGGTAATTGCTTTGGTAAAGTTGAATTTTTCGCAATATATAAATGTGAATGATTATTTTTTTAAATTTTAATTTCTAAAGAAGATATACGTTTATATATATTCTGTATTCTGTTGCAATATAGATGAAGAAAAGAAGCTATAATTGCATGACCACAATATTACCAATTCAATTAAAATCATTGAACAATATTATGAAAAAAAAAAAATTAAACATAAATAAATAAATGAAAATAGAAAAAATTGAATAAAATAAATTGCAAGATTAATAAATAAAATTGTCCTAATTCTAACAAACATCCCTTCCTCTTCCCCCGTATACTATAGTGAACAACTATTTAATCATTCTCTCCTTCAATAACCACCAGCCCAAAAAAAGCATCAAAATCAAACGAGTATGATTCATCGAAAAGAGAGCTTGAATATCGCCTGGTTTGATCGTGATCATTGTTCCGAGTGCACTCACATACATACACACACCTATACATATATGCCGTATGTGCATACACAACAAATGAGACAACTACTCCCCTTACTATATA
>JAPYZE010001636.1:9364-49116 GCA_030522805.1 Leptomastidea abnormis | reverse complement strand
AGAAATGAAAAATTGAGATTTTAAATATTATCAAATTTGTTTGTCAGAAGTCTTTGAGAAAGCATTCTGCTAATGCAGTTAGCAGCGGTTTTTTTTTATTAAAATACATCGATGATGGTTTTTTTTTATTGAAACCTACATGAATCCATTTTTTTTCATCTGTAAATATGGAAAAGATAGTCATTTATTACTTTATATTACAAACAATAAATAAATAGTACTGAAAATAAACATTAATTTGTATTCCCTGAATACTCGTACAAAATTTTTCGTACATCATCAATACGATATGCAAGAAATTTAAAATTCGTAATTCACAATAAAATCCAAGTACTACTAAACATGCATCTTCAATATTTAAAATAGCTCAGTTCCTTTTTTACTCGAAATATCAAACATTTTAGAAACGACACTACACATAGTCTTTTTTTTCTCTGAACATAAACGCATTCGCATAGAATATCATGTCTGACTAAACAGCTACTCATACTACTGAGTCACTCCATCTTTTTGGCTGACGCTTAAAAGCAGTATTTCAGATATCAAAATGCAAAGCAAAGAGATGACAAAAAAATAAACTTTTCTTCAGCAGCGATAAAACAGTTGTGCAGATGCGAAACTGCGTTCAACATAAAACTACTCTTGCGTAAGTCTCGTGCACGCTCTCTTTTATCACTTCCGGCAGACCAAAGCTGCGTCGTTGTGAAAAAGAAAAAAAACGTACTCCAATCCTGTGCCAACTGCGTATTTTACTCACTGCTTTATGCCACGCGACTTTCGTTTTGAAAATAAAGAACAATTATTATTAATAGGAGATATAAAAAGAGAGATGGAAAACGCTGACCTCAAACTACTATTATTGTCTCAGTGAAGAAAAGTGGCTCAATGATAAACTATAAGAATCGATAATAATTATATATATATCTCTCTATGAATCTTGTTTTACAAATACAAACTAATGCATATGTGCATCATTGAATGAAGCAAAGAATCTTTTGAAATTGAAAAATAATTAATTTTACAGGTTGAAAAGATTGTGAGGGTGGGGATGCGACCTTATCGAACATATGAGACGAGCGACAAAAAAAGTAAGGAGGGTAAGAGAGTTTGAAAGAACGGGTGGGCGGAGAACGGCAAGCAGTCCTTAATCTTCGCTCGACAGCTGTTTTTGCCTCGGGCATTAATCGCGTTGAAATGCAAAAATTGAAGAAATGAGTAATGGTTGCGGGCCACTAGGGTATATAAAGCTGAAGACGTGAAGGGATTGAGTATTAATGGAATAAGTTCGTTATTTTTGCTTATCTTTCCAAGTTGTCCCCCCCCCCTTTTGATGATATTACAGCAGGGCTATATACGGTAACATTGGCATATTTTTTCTTTTTTTTTTCGTTAGTCTAGAATGAATTTGCTTGACCTGCTTTTTTTCGTTACTTTGAGACGCTAATACTGAATAGCTAGACGACATATTTATTATGTTTTTCGAAGCACAAGAAATAGTATTATTATGGTTGTGAAATAGATTGGGAATTTTATTCTATTTGGTTAGGACTATTGTATTCGTTTTTTTGTTGTTGTTGATTCTAAGAAAATAAAAGTGGCGAATGAAATAGTTATAAAGTAAGGATAGTGTATTGGTCTTAATTAACAAATTTTGTCCGTGTCAGTTGTGAAAGTTCAGTTTGGGAATGGAAACTTGTTAAAACTTTTGTTTCAAATGTTTGACACAATAAAGTAGGAAAACTTATTTTCAAGTGGGCTTTGAGTTATTGTGATCAAAAAGTTTGATCCAATTTCGGTTCATAAACTGTGAAACCCTTAAGAAGCCAAGTTACTAAAAAGAGTACATGAATTTTCATAGGGTGAGAAATAACAGTAATTAATTTACAAGAAATGACAAACATGATTTAAATTGTGTTCTCAAATTTTTTATTACTGACAAATGAATCTAAATTTTATTGTTTTTTTAATTAATTCTAAGACTAATATATTATTTGCTTTTTTGCATCTCGAATAACATTATTTGTTTAAAAAAACATAAAAATAACTTTAAATTGTTTATCAATCGCCTATTGTATCTCTTCAAAATAAACTACGGTAAATCCCGTTTATGGTAAGATATCTGTATTTCTTTGTTAGAGCTGGAAAAATCTTTATAGCAAAGTAGATTTTCCGAGTTTATCCGATACATGCGTCGTTTCATAATAATGCTCGGTACTTTGTGGTGATCCTTTCAAGATTTTCTTTATCTTCAATGACTCTATCGTTTATCTTGTAACAATAAAATTTCACTTCATATCTATTTGAAATAATTTATTTAACAATAAATTTTGTATAATTTTGAAAATTTTTTGTTTTTTAGACATGTCTTGTTTTGGTTACGTTTAAAGTTTTAAATTTGAGTAATTTCAAAATATTTATTAAGAAATAAATACAGTTTTGATTTTTCAAAATGCTTCTCTTATTGTAACATGCGTATTAATATATTAGATAAGGATAATTTTGATAAAATTAAAGTACAAAAAAAAAATTATTCTATTTTAAATTATTTTTTCTTTTAACACTAAAGTTATGACGCGAACCCATTCGGTAAAAATCAATTATTTTATTTTTCGAAGCCTTTTTGACACTCAATCGAGCATATTTTGGTACGTGACGGCGCTCGCATAATGTCTCCATTGACTAACGCCAGGAATCGAACCCATGACTTATAGGAATTCCAAACCAGACGCTTAATCAACTGAACTTTTCCAAGCTCTAACTATTGGGACTATTAATTGAAATAAATTTTCGTATTTCCTACAGTAAATATCCTCTACAAAATATACTTCAACAAGAATTAGTAATTTCGATTTCTTAATTATTATTTTATTAAAACGTATTAAATAATATTCATAAAAGAAGATAAAACAAAAATAAAAATATAAAACTTATCCACTTTCTTATCAATTACAATTTATCTCATACTTTTTCGCTACTCAAAATTCACCAGATACGCTACAACATAAAAAAAAATATATATATAAAAAAAAGGGAATCTCCATCATCTTCCATGAAAAAAAATCTCACTAGTCTCTCTTCCCACAAGGAGCATAACTTTTGTCGCATCAATATTTCACGGCTAACTTCATATCCCTTACCTTCTTCTCAACCTTTTCTCTCTCTCTCTCTCTTTTTCTCTATCGATAATTCTCCAAGAGTGGTAACTCGCACAGTATAGAGAGAGTAGGCTGAGTATATACAGTACTAGGCAAGCAAGATATACACGTAGTCCCAAAGCGATTCTGTATGAGCTTTATATACATACACGCTCATCTACCAACACGTGGGCTTGTGAAAGAGAAAGAGAGAGAGCAATCGATAGTTCGTCGAAGAGTTGCGAGTAACGGCTGTACAGCTGGCGCGACTGGTGCTCCCTACCAAGCGTCTTCCCTCGAGTCCATGCGGTGTGTCGGTAAATTACCCGCCTGGAGAAAGAGAGAAAGCTGCTACTACTGCTACTACTACTACCCCTAGTTGTGCTTGTCTCTTTGGGACATACAGGTCTTTGGCAGTACACACCCGTATATATACACACAAACAATAGAGACCATACCAAGCTATGAAACCATGGGGTGGTAAAGTTACTTGTTTATTTGCCGAGAGATGCTAGCTGTAGAGTTGATTTTATTTTACTTTGCTATACATACACAGACACACACACAACTTAATTTTGTATGTTGTCTTACTTATTTTCCAACACTTTTGCTTTAACACACCTGATGCTGCTGCTGTTGTTGACTCTGAGTCGATATAACCTGTTGCATAGGTATATCCATGGCTCGGATTTTAAATATAGGTATTAAGGTAATATTTGGTGATGAGGAAATTATATGAGAAGGATATGTTATTTTTTATTTTCGATATCAATGTGTGCTCTTTTATTTGTAAATGTATGTGAAATGTTGAATAAAATAAGAGAGTAGTGCTTGATTTACGGATATGTTTTTTTTTATTTTTTGTTGTAATGAAAGAAAGTACTTGAAATAAGAATCAAGAGAATTTTCGTTTTTGTATTCAGAGCTTTTAAAGCTTTTTTTTCTGTAAATTGGACTTGGTACAATTTTGAATGTGTGGGTTTTCTTTAGATTTTTTTGTGCTTCTTGTTGTGCAATCTGTTTTTTTTTTCTTTTTTCAGTAAACCATTGTTATAATTCATAAATGAAAAAAATATACGATATTGTTGAAGTATATTTTATTGTGTTTTGTATAAAACATTTAACTGGGTTAAAATCAACTTGAAAGCATTCAACAATATAAATTTTTGTAAAAATAACCTAAATCTATTTTTCAATTCTTTCAAATCACATTGCATATATTGCAGTATTAAAACACATTACTAATCTTTAGGTGAATGCTCAAAGGTCAAAATCATACATAATTCAATACTAATTTCAATCAATCCAAAATACAATAATTAATCTGATCAAAGAGAATATAAACCATCGTGTGTAAGTATATCCTTACCCAAAAGCATCAATGAAATCGTTATAACCTCATCGTCCTCTTACCCCCTCCTCTTTCTCTTCTTCTCTCTCTATACATGTATATCCTATTCACATAGCCCTGCCAAATGAAATTCAGTAGTAATGAAGGAGAAACGATTCCCCAACTGTGGCGCGATTCAAATTCAAATCCCACGCCAGTAGCGTATAGCTCTATCTATATCTCTACGTTTCTCGCTTCTCTACACTCTAATAGCGATATTCTCCTTGTCTCTCTCTCCTACCGCGTACGACGAGAATTTCAATCAGGTCATGAAAAATTTGCCGGTTAAGGCCCTCAGCCTTAGGGATCTACAACTACTCTCGGTGCTGCCGCTGCTTGCGGTGTAATTGCAGCAGCTGGCTGACGCCACACAGAGAAAGAGAGACAGAGAGAAGCCTTAGACAGAAGACAAGTCGAGATAAAGGATACGTCTTTCTCTCTCTCACTCTTTCGTCCCTGCTATTCCTTGGAGGTCGGAAAAAATTTAATAATGGCTGGGTTGTAGATGTATAGCTCACTTCAGCTATATATCTATATATACATCGTAGCAAGTTTCGCAAGTATTTCAAGCTATATAGGCCCATATTCTCTTCCTCTTACTCTCCCATACTTCCCCAGCAGCAGCAGCAGCTCTTCTCAAGAGAGAGAGAGAGAGAGAGAGAGAGAGAGAGAGAGAGAGAGAGAGAGAGAGAGAGAGAGCACATCTCTTCCACCGATGCTCAAGGCCGCAATAATCAGATTCTCGAAGCGACTCTTTCTCTCTCTACCACCCGCTTAGTATGTATACCTCTTGCGTCTATCTCCTACAAACTTTTGCGTTACTCTTACCCCTCCCCCTCCTCTTTCTCTTCTGTCCTCTTACTCCTCGCCTCCTCGATACATCTCATCTCATCTTTTTCATTCACTCTCCCCTATCTTTCTTCTTCAAACTGTTGTCCCTGAATTTTATGTTTCTCACACACTTCTTTTTTTTTTTTTGTTCTATACGCTGGTATAGGAATAGGTGACGCAATTCGTTTTTGTATGATGCTTGGAGTAGCGTCTTATTGGCGCGACTGCCGAGAAAATATGGTTTTTGAAAATGTATACTACAGCCGTCGGAAAGACGAAAGCATAAAATTTCTTTTTTTTTCATAATAATGGCTTTTGGTTCTTGGAATATTTCATTTTTAATGATTTTTAGTTGAAGCAGAAAAACAATGCTAGATTATAACTAAAACTACCAAGTGAATTATAAATTCTTTTATTACTTTTTTTTTATAATGATTAAGTTGAATTGTTATTTACTTAATTGTTGTTTTATTTATCATTTGTGGACTTTTTTTAAAAATAAAATTCAAACGAGTTCAATTTTATGATGATAATAATACAAAAAAAATATCAGAACTGAATTCAAAGTGATTTATTGCATTATAAAAATCTCCAATTTTTTCAAATAAATAAAAAAAATCTTTTATTATAAAAACCATTAATTATTTGTTTTACATACAATTCACCAATCCAATTACGTACAATACAATTCTCGAAATCCTTGGATAAAAAAAAACCAATGTCTTCCTTAATTTAACATCGTACAAAGAAAAAAAAAACAAGTAGGCAAAAATAAAGCTTTTCTTTTTTAGCCTTTATCGTTTGTAACGAGCTCGTCGTTGTCGTTGTCACATCCAGAGCTTACTCCAAGACGTGTTCGAACAAAAAACAAGCATCAGCACCAACACCAGCTTTATAGAAATACTAAAGCTTTTTCCCTTTACATACACAAATACAGAACAACCACAAACTTTACCTTGAGCAAAAGAGTGTCGCGTTAGCGTCGTCATCGGTTTTTCGTTTCGCGCGAGCGCGTAAAACGAGCGTAGCATAAGATTATATATATATATATACGTATATATAACGGTCGCTCGTTTGCCTTTCACATAAACTGTGCGACTGCAAAGCAGCTCAGCCCTCCCCTTCCCTTCTTCTTTTTTTTCGTCCTTCTCAGCACCGCAAACAACAACGGCTCCGTGAATCCGAATTCCAAAGCTGCAAGCAGGAGAGCTTTTACGACTTTTTCTCTAATGCCTCTATACCTTCCTTTATTCTTCAGGTCGTATAGCTTTACGCTTTTTCTGCTCTCTCTTTTTCTTCTTCTTTTTCAAGCATTTTTTTTGCTGCAGGTTTTTTCGTTGTCTATCAATATATCTTTTCAGGCCTCGCTCCATCGGTTATGCATGTGACGAGCGGAAAAGCTCGCTTGCGAATTTCAAATTTTTCGGTGAATTTCTTTATTTTTTATTTTTAGAGAGCTTGCTTAAGCGCGTCTTATATCAAGATTTGAGAACATTTTTGTACGGTAGCTTTCGTGTTTGCGAGGCTGTAAAATGATATTACGTAAGCTTTTTCGTGGATACTCGTCGAACGAAAAATGTCGTTTTTTTGTTATTTTTATTTTTGAGTGTTTTTTCTTTATTATTGTGTTTTTATTTTATATTTTATATTTGTTCATTAAAATGAGATTACGATATGAAATAAAGTTTTTAGTATTTAGATTAAAATATGGTTTTTATTTAAAATTGTATGATATAACTAATTATTTTATAAGTTACATTATTTATTATTTAAAATTTTGTATCATATGTAAGTTTATATTGGCTTTACTTTGGAATACCTTTAAAAATATATTCTTAGATCTTGGTCATCTTCATTGAATCGATCGCCAAATTGTCCATGCATTAATAATGTAAGTGTTTTGACCTTATTCAGTTTTTCGATCTATATTTAACACTGACAATTATCTTAAAATAAATCCCGAGAAAAATTTTGGACGATTTTATTGTAATGTTTTCTAAAGTTATTCGCTAAATATGGTTTTAATTAATGTGTATCTATAAATATATTCATTCATTATAAAAAATTTAATCATTTAAATAATATCGATGATAGAATTGTTAAGGTTTAAATAAAAATTGTAAACAGATAATTTTAATACGTACAGATAAAAATGACTTGACAAGAATAAAAATATTGAATAATTCAGAAATTTTATTTTTATTGCATTTTTGAGAATTCAATTATTTGATCTAAAAAACATATGTTAAAAATAACAAATTAATAATAAGTCTGGGATGGCTTGTTTGACAGAGAGCCGATTTTAGAATCCACATAATAGTGGGTTCGATTCTTGGTATCTGCCGACTAAGCCAGTGCACGGTTACTTATATACCAAAATATGTTCAATAGAACATCTTAAAGGATTTAAAAGAAAAAAAAATACGTCGATTTGTGTACATATAGCGATTTTAATTACATTTACAAATAGATTATAATTTTTTATTTTATTTTGGTATTTTAATCTTAAATTTTACTTAAGAGAAAAATTATACGTTAGTACTTTATGTAGAAGGCTTAAAATAACAAAGTAAAAGTTTTCGATTTTTCACAGGTATTATTAACCTGGTAAATTATTTAATTTAATAGAGGCTTAAAAAATTCATACAAATATAATTTTAAAAATGTAAACTAAATACCTAATTTAATCAATATAAACAATATTACATCAAACCCTCTAGCATAAAAACACAAACTAATAATATCGTATAAAAAATACAAACGTTCTTTTACCTCGCCACTAACAATTTCACTAACCATTTACCATTTTCCACGTAAAAAAAATCGCTTATCTTACATTTTCTCACCCAACATTTCCGTATCAGCCTCCCCATTCTTCGAATTTTACTCAAATTCAATTTCACACCCCTGCTTCCCCAATCCCTCCTTAAAGAAAAGTGCGAGCTGTACGTAGCTACAACCAGCCCCCCTTTAGAAAGTAAAAGCATCACGTACGTGCCGTAGTAGGAATTCTCGGTATAACCACAAGACTTCCAACTGTTACCCGTTAGTAGTTTGAGTCCGCGTTACGTCCGCCTTAACGCGTTTTACCCCACAAGCGGTATTCGCGAATCAACTTGGAAATGCCAAGCTTGAGTTCGATAGGTTCTCGATTCTACTAAACAGAAACTGCCCTTTTTTTCTTTTCTCTCTTACTTCAAAAGGTAGTTTGATCTTCTGGTCTGCAGATACGTGTGTTATTCGCACTTTCAGCCATATAAATATACACCCAAAGTTTACTACTACAGAGCTGTAATCTCGAGTCGAAGCAAGTATAATGTATATAAGGCTTGAACTTTATCGTACCCGTTTCGCTCCAGTTTGCTCTGAGCTTGCACTAATTTCCTTGAGCCTGCTCTCATCACGGCTCATTGACTTTCACGAGAAAGAGAGCCTCCCTCTCTCTCTCTACCGTCTACTTGATTTTTCCCTCTCTATTTGACTCGAGCATGTCGAGAAGCTTGTAGCCAAGCTTCAGCTTAGCTCAACCTTAGTAAACTACGATTCCTTTGATATAATCCACAAGTCATAGCCGATGGACTTGACTGACAATTTTACTCCTCGTTTCTTCTTCTTCTTCTTCTTTTACTTGTTAAACCTTTGTAAGACTTGATTGTAATTACTTTGTTGATTTTAAATTTATCTTACTTTTTCACTTGTGGCAATTTTCATTACTCTTTTTTTATTACCAAGAAAGAATATTGTCTGTTTGATGTAAATTTTTCATTATTGTATTTGAATGTAAATGTTTTTGACTGACTATAAAAACAAATTAATGAAAAACTTGAAAAATGAATTTATATTTATTATGTTACTCTTTTATGAATATGTAATTAAAATTTTAAAATATTTATATTCGCAAATGATATTAATATAAATAAAAGTAATTTACAAATATTTTTATATTAACATTTCATAAAATATAATTAAATTCCACAAAATAATTTTATTATAAGAATAATTATATATCATAATAAAATCATAAGCTTACGTATATCAATTTTATTAGCAGGTGCTTTCACAGAATTTTGCTTCTCTTTGCTTCATAAATATAATTTAATAATATTCTAGTAGAAAAGCTGCTGTCGTCCGCTTATCAATTTTATTTCATCCTTATGATCACTGGAATTCGAATATATACACTTTTACCAAGAATTTAATTATGATCCATAGTCTATTTTTCGTAAAAATAAAACAAGACAAAAATAATGTCAAAAAGAGCAGATGAGGAGAAAAAAAAGAAAGAGTGGGATGAGCGTAGTCTATTCTCTCTCTCATTATTTCATCGATCGGTCCTTTTAATTAAAAACCTTAAAGCTGCGCTTCGCTTGATATCGGATTGTCATTAAGGGGATATTTTCTCCGCAGTCACCTGGTCTCTCCATACGCTCGGCTCGCTGTTTCTCTCGTGCGTCTCATTCACTTTCTCTCTTTATCTCTCTCACTCACTCTCTCTCTCTCTCTCTCTCTCTCTCTCTCTCTCTCTCTCTCTTTCTCTTTCTGCATGTCTACGAGCAATCCATTCGACTGATTGGAACGAAATGGGACCGGGGAATATTAGACTGTGCCGCCGCGTGCAAAGTGCGCAGTTGTATATACTCTGGTCTCATATGGATTCTGTTCGCTGTAAGTGGCCTTGTACGCCTACTATAGTAGGGAGAAGGGATGGCCAGCCTGTTTTGTTTATTGATTTATCGATTATCGGTCGATTTGTTGGTCGACGGAGGTGTCCATTCTTTAAATAACATCTTAATATATTTATTGTGGAAAACATTTTTTTTCTTTCTCTTTTATTTTTATTATTGCTAGCATAAGTTCTTTCTAGAATTATTATTATTATTATTATTATTATTATTAAATAATTTTAGATGATATTATCGAAACTAATTTATTTGTTGTGTTATAAAATATTTTACTACAGTTCACCATATTTTTTGAGAATTTAATTAATATGCTCAACTTTGATCATACTCGTGTAAAGATTAGTAAAAAAGAAATAATAATAGCATTCTGAGAAATATTCAACTTTTCAATTTTCAAAATTAATTTTTTGTGTCTGGAACAGAAATCAACGTAGGCGTATTTTCCTATATTTTTTTAACAAACTGTCAACCCTAATAATCAAAATTCTATTTAAATTTTATTTTAAGAAATAATATCAAGTATTGAGATTCTTCGAAAAACAATCAACGATGTAATTACCGTGCAATTACATCGAGAAAGAGAAAGAGCGAGAAAAAGAAATAAAAACGTGAGAAAATTCATGGAAAAGTACAGAAAATTATATGATTCGTAGTAAACACGACCTACTACTATCACAACGTTCGAGAAAAATATTTTACGCTCTTAGGGAGTGCTAGTCGTTATAGTAGCTCAATTGTGTGTACAAAGTGATAAAATTGAGCGAACCCTGTCTTATCTTGAAATACTGGCTTTAGCTATCTCTCTTAGCTCGCTTTGACGAGTGCCAGTAAATTTATATATACTTGGCTAGGATATTCACGAGATATATAAATTTGAGTTGACCCAGTAATTGTTTTCGGACCAATAACAAATATTATAACGGACAATTTGGAATTAATAACAAACTATTAAAAATTAGTTTGATTTTTATATCATCATTATTAATGTAGGACTCAGAAAAAAAAATTTTTTATTGAATGTCAATTGAAAATAGTAGATCTTTGGGACTGATTAAATTTTAAATTTAAAACCAGATAATATTATTGATTAAAATAGGATAATTAGGTATAATATTTCTTTTTTAAAAACTGCTGCACATATAAGATATAAAATTTCATTTTTAACTATTACAGAGTTATATCTATGTGCTAACGCTTTCTTTGTTTTAAATATACCCAATTCGTTAGTTTCACATTTGCAGCTACTGCTTTGTGCAAATTCAGAAAATTACACTCGATTGCGCGTGAGCTTTTGCCATCCGCATTATGAGGCTTGAAAGCTTTTTCTTCTTTAGTACATGCGCATTTTTTTTTTCTAACTGAAAAGACTGGCTTTATGCTAATTAAAAATAATATCGCTACTTTAAACTTTTCAAGCAATGCATATGACATGTAACGAATGTAAATACTAAATCTTATCCAGAAAAAAAAAACTTCATGATATCTATATATTCTTGAAAACATAAGTTTAATAATATAATTTAAGTAAACGTAAAATTGCAATATGAATTATTCAGAATTAAATTCTCCTCTGAGTATTTTAAATCGTGTCAGTAGAAATATACGAGTTTGGTCAGACAAGTATTACAGATTCCATCTCTACAAGCATGTATAAATGTATTATTTATTTTACTGCTTTAGAATATTGTTTTATATAATTTAGTTTTAGTATGGTTAAATTAATTTCATATTAGTAATAACAAAATATAATAAAATTATATTGAAAACAACTATAAATTTCAAATATATATATATATTTTTCTTTTTTTCTGTAAAAATTGGTATTCCAAAAAAGTACAAAGAGTAAAATTATTCAAAAACTGAATCTTTGAAATACCAGTATAACTTTTACAAACGAGTTTCAACTTTTATCTAAACAACATGGAGCTAAAAGTCCTACCAAACTTTTCCATCATAAGCTATACGAAGCTTCCTTTGGCTCGTTGATCATATTTATGAATCTTCAAACATTTTAGATCAAATCGTATATTTTGACTTTTTACTCTCTGGTAGTTATATATATGTACCTAGTCGATCTTAAAGTTTCTCAGAAATACAGCAAACGTAAGTTTATTCAAGCTCGCAAATCGTACAAGATTTCGGCCGTACCACCTGGTTTAGAAATAAAAAGAAAAAAAAGTTCGTACGTGCTTCTCAAAAACGTTCGTGACTTATGTCGAGTCACGCAAAAGACGAAGAAAAAAAAAAGTGAAAGAGAGTTAAATAATACGAGGAGCAAAGTTTAAATTTGTAGCTTGTATAGTAGCATAAAACAAAGTAAGGAGTAGGTCGCTGTGATTTTATACTTTTTTTTTTTCATTCGTCTCGCGTCTCTTTATGCTCTATGCAGAGTCAATTTTGCGAGTCAAGAAGCAAATGCATATTGGATTTAGTATATAGAACGAGTACAGCCGCTTGTGTTCAGAGGCTGAAAATCTAAATATAGTCGCATGGAGGATAAAATAAAATGCACTCTGATCTATATTCGTTGTGGTAGATCAGAGGATGGCATTGCGACGCGTCTTTTTCTTTTTTTTAAGCAAGACAACGGCAAGAATAACTTGTGTATATCTGCGTAGAGTGTCACAATTTTTGGAAGATTAAAAAAAAAATGCAATATCGAAAATATGCAAACGCAGTAGTAGTAGTAGTAGTAGTAGAAGTCGATGAATATTTATGAAAAAAATTGATATTCCTTGCATCTTAAGATGATATAATATATTCTTGCGCCTGGCAGAACTAAATTTTCTTATCGATTAATCAAACTCATACAACAACTTTTCTACGCAGCATTAAAAAAGAAAAAATATTCATATCCATTAACGAAAGAGAAAAATAGCCATCATCTGCACGATAATATCGCGCGTCTTTCATGCGCAACCACAGCAACAACAACAACAACAACAGCAGCAGCAGCCCTGAAGAAAAAGAGAGTAAAGAGCAAGAATAATCCTATTCAAGCCTGCATTTTCTCCGTTTCTTTATTTAGCTCAACTTGCTTCTACTATAGACATAAAAATAAGCAGGCAGCGCGCTGTTGTGCGAAATTTCATCTTCTCTCTCTCTCTCTCTCTCTCTCTCTCTCTCTCTCATCTTTCTAACAAAGCCCGTAGTTCTCCCTCTGTGGGTGGTCCCAATTATTTTTAACAAACTACCCTCTAATCTGCCCTCAATGAGATGTCAAGTGGCTTGTCAGAAAGTCATGTGCTGGAGAGAGTCATCCGAGAGTGCAACTGAGAGTCGCTGCTGCTGCAAGCTCACTCAAAAGAGGACCTGCTGCTACTGCTGAGAGTAGAGAGGCGACCGGACGAGAGCGAGAGATATTGGACAAAGATCGATGGCAATATAAACTCCCCCTTCCCCCTTCTATTCTTCTCTACCCCCTTCAGCAATAGTTTTTGGCTCTTCTCTCTCTCTCTCTCTCTCTCTCTTTCACTTTCGTAAGGCACATGCGCATAATCAGACTCTGGTATATATGCGTGTAGCAGTGATCGGTGAGAGGGGGATGTATGGCTTTAAGCGCAGGCGCATCAGGGCTACTACACGTGGAGCCGTAGCGGCGTCTGCTGTACAGTGGCTCTGACGCGCTCGTCTCCGCGACTCTTCCCCGCTCGCGGACTCTGCTGGTTTGGTGTTATTTTTGTCGCTTTTTTTTAATTGTCCTCTGCAGCTACGTATTCGTTGACGCGTATACTAGACTTGCGGTATTTTTACCGGTCAAATTCTAGAAATGTATTTTGAGGATGTGGTTAAATTTAAGCAAAGTTTTTTGTAGACCGTATAGTTTATATATGATTTATTAATGATCGAGAGAAAGTTTCGTGTTGGAGAATTTAAGCGGGTTATACATAGCTTTTGATGAAAAGTTGGAGTTTATGGAAAAACTTTCTAGCTGACATAACTGGTGTATTGTGCAAGTTATCAAGTTATAGTTTTATGATCAGCTGATGCTTATAGAAGTTTTAGTCCTGTTACCTTTTGTGCGTGCGTGCGTGCGTGTCTTGGCTAAAATAAAAAAAGTAAAAAATTGATGTCCATATAGTGTGCACCATATGTTTTGAAAGTAAAGCAATGAAAAATTTTTTGTTTTATAAGAAACTTGCTACTGTGTTGTTTATTGCAAATTTCTAGAGTGTGTATGTGTGTGTATTTTCTCGTTTAATATTGTGCTGAATCACTTACAACTCGATACGTTACAAAAATAAATTATTAATTTTTTATTCATTTTTAAAATTTACTTAAAAAAATTAGATTAATAAAATAATACAAGCTTTTTTTTTATCTACTGTTTTTTTTTTATGAAAAGCAGATGATTATGAATACACAATTATTTATATTGAGATGAAATACTTTTTTTGCTTTATTTAATATTTACATTGTGTTATGCAAAATTTAGAAATTTTGTATTGTGTATATTTCGCACTGTGTAGACATTTACAGTTAAGGAAATGACATTCAAAAAGCGATAAAAATTTTTAGTCGAGTAGATGTAAAATTTCTCTTATCACCATATTCAAATTAAGCTAGAATAAAAAAAAAATTGTTCATAATGATATGCAATCATCAAGTTTAATAGAATTTTATGTACATATTTTTTAGTTAAAAACCATAAATATTTCAAAACGCAAGATTAAATTATTGAAAATTGAATAAAAAGTGAATAAATAAAATATTAAACTTTTTTTTTTCAATTTGTAATAAATTTTTTTTTTAATTTGTCATTTAAATTTGTTCATTTTAGCATATCTATTGAAGAAAAGTTCCACGTAATTATTGATAAAATGACATTCAAAAACTAAAATTTATGTTTAAAAAAATATAATTCTTCATTTTCTACATTATTAACATCTTTTAAAAACTGAGAGCTTTACGTACAATGAAAGTTTTTTCGCGAAGATTCCTTGGCTAAATTCCAAAACATTAATTTATCACAAACATTAGGTAAGATATAAAGAACTCCTTTCTATTATTTTCTCACTGTTTCTGAAACATTTCGAATTAATAGTTTTTGAAATACAAACTTTAAATTTCCTTGTTAAATTCATGACATATATTTTAAAAATTATTTTGAACAATTCAAAAGTCTTACTGAAAAGTTAATAATAAAAAAACTTTAATGTAAATGCTTTGATAAATTTGAATTTTTCATGAAAAATTAATAATTTATAAAAATGTATAAAAATAAGGCATCATAAAATTATTTTTATTTTTATTACTGACATGTATAACGTTGTCCTGTTTATACGGATGACTCGATTGAAATTGTTCAATTTTAGGACAACCGCGACTGCACAATAAGGTGTATAGCCAGTGACGCTTATACTGCCAGATAATGACGTAACGTTTACTGCAGATAAGCACGGAATTTCCGCAAAACGTAAATTATCCCATCATAGTTGAATATAAAGTTGTTGGACAAGTAAATATTGAAATAAAACTTAATGAGTTTTTTTGTATAAAAAAAATTATAAATTATAAAAATATGTTCTAGATGGCAATAAAAGAGATGACGCAAAACTTGCAGATATTCTTTTTTAAAGATAAAGCCTTTTCACTCTCTGTTGAGAGTATTTCGGTATCTCAATTGACTAACTCTAAGAATCGAACCCACGACATGGGGATTGCAATCCTATGTTTTTTCAACTTAGCCATTTCCGATTTCTATTTAATAATTTATTTTGATGATAATATTTAGAGAGTTGTGTTCTGATACGATTCAATCATTTAATATACAAACCTCATTGAAATTTATTATTAATTCAATCTAAAACTTGCAGTATTTTTATTTCATTAATTTAAATTTATTTTAAAATGATTTTATATCAGTCACGTGTATTGCTTTCTCAAAGAGAAAGCTTTTTTTATTTGATATATAAAAAAACTTTTGATAAACAACATACGACACACTCTGCTAATTTAATAAAATTTTATGCGTTGAAATAAAAAATAAAATAACATCCTATTTAACTAACAATAGATAAGTGCTTTTTATTGATTAATTTTGCTATTGAAGTACATTGCGAAGGCGTAGAGTGTAATCACTGAGCAAAACAGGACTCGCTCAATCATTAAAATTAATTGGAAAATTCAAAGCGGAAGATACGTATTATGTTATATTTTTTTGCAAAGGATACGAAAGTTAATAAATTAATTTTTTAGCCCACAAAAAATTTAATAAAAAAAATAAAAAATTAAAGGATTTGGTTTCTTGCTGTTTATGTAAATAAATATTAACCAAATGATGGTTATAAATGTCATTTAATATCCCTGAGTGAAATTTAATGTTTCATATTATTCGTATCACATTTATTTCAAAGACTCAAAGTCGGTTGATATTGATATTAAGAAATAAAGACCGCTTTTGAAGGCAATGACACTCTTTTCTTTGTTACTTGAAACGTGATAACGAAAAGCATTTTTTACCTGCTTTCTAGTTTTTTGTTTTTGCGTGATTTTCGTCTCTCAAAGCTACAAGTTATTCTTTTGACATTATTTTGCCTATTTATTTAAAAAATACAAACAATAGTTAAATTATAATGATAATAAAATATTTCACGCAAAGAAAATAATTTGTATTTTTTAATTATAAATTTAACTACATGATGAAATAGTGGGGGTTATATCTTTTTAGTAAAAACTAAAATCACGTACTAAAATTTTATTCAAAGTAATTATTCTTTAGAAATTGAACATTTCAAATTTACGATCGCATCGTTTAGATTCTTTCTTCTATAAAATGATACTTTCCCTATATAAAAACACGTACTTGCAGTGTACTACTATTCCTAGCCTCAAGTAAATGCAAAAAAGAGAGAAAAAAAGATAAATTTCTTTAAGAAAAATACTCCTGTCATGCAAATTTTAAACTTAAATTCCAACATGCAGTATACATATTTATTATACTATGTGCGTAGTATCCTTTGAATTGCTTCTGCATGATACAGATAAAAATAAAAATGAATCAATATCAAGAAAAAAAAATAAATAAACGCAAAAATCTAACATATGTGAACATTGCTCAATTACCTTCTATTTTAAATTTTTGAAAAAGATCGATTTTACATTCTAAGCAAAATTGACTTGAATCGTTGATAGCTAGAATTTCGAGCAAGCATGAAATATCTGAAGTACTTTTCAAATGTTTCGATTCGTTGGTGTATAAAAGCCAATATAAACGGCTAGCTTCATCTATACGTGCATCAGAATCCGTAGGGGAATGCTCGGTAATTATTCTCGAACGTCGATGTGATTGGCGTATATCTATATATATGGGAGGTAGAGGTATATATTCATGCGTGGCTATCGCGTATGTGTCATCATCGCGCAATTGTAGTACAGGAAAATTTGCAAACGTGGTACTAGATAGAAATTTAAAATATTCCATGGGAAATAGGAAATATCGATACTTAGACATTAAGAATCAACGAACTTTAATGAGAATAATTTAATTGTATTATCCGGATTTACATATGGGACTTAAAAAATCAATTAGCGATCAATTTTCGTATTATTTATAAATCACGATAGAAATTTTTTTCAATTCTTACATTCTCAAAATGCAAATTTTCAAAAAGATTTTGCCTTTTACAGACTGCAAAAAATAAAAAATTTAAGGCTCAATTGGCTTTGATCGAAAATCATAATACCTCGCTAAGTATTACGTTTTATTGCAAGCTCATTATTGGATCTTGTTCTAAAAAGATAGTCACGCTCGAAGAAATTCAAAAGAGAATTCAAGAAAATAACCATTTTTCTCTCTTTTTTTTTTCTACCATAAAAATTGAAAACTCAAAGAGAATAATCCAATGAGTTGTGCATCATTTGTGTAGTATGGAGTGTCTTAACGTCAAAGGTCGCGTGTATTTTGCCCATACGACGGGTGAGCTTTAGTAGGTAGATTATCTTTTTTTTCTTTCTTTTCTTTCTCTCTTTTTTTTTTTTTTAATGTGATCACGCGATCACGTGTACTACTAGATTATTACAAGGTATAAAACTATACTTTTACTATATGTAGATGCATATAAATATATAAAGTCGTAAAAAGCTGTAAATTTATTGTTAACTCGTGATTACAAGCCATTTTAATATGTATCATAGAAAAATATAATGTTTATTTTATTTTTAATATATAATTTTCTTAATCATTAGCATTAAAAAACTCTCATTACACGTGTATATATCTTAAACAACAACTCTCTTACCATTATATTTTTTTCCTCTATAAAAAAAAAAGAATTGAAAACAAGATCTTAATCAAACTTTGTACAAAAACAGGCTTGTTCGAATAAGTAAAACGACTGCGTTGTAAAAGTCGTCATTATACAAAGTATCGAGTAACAGCAGTAGTAGCTAAGATAATAATTTCATGAAAAGAAGTAGCAAACGAGAAACTAACACCCACACTCTCAAGTAATTTACTTTGCGTTAAATAACACACAGCTGTAGCATATATATAGTCATAAAGCTCATTCTTTTCCTCTTTTTCTCTCTCTATTTTTCTTTCTATCTCACAAGCTTGTGCGCGACTTATCGGTAGCTCATCATCTGCGCCGTGTCCAAAGTATGATTTGAAAAGTTCGCGGCAATTTGCCTGCGGAGGCTACAATCGTCCCGAGGCAATCGACGAAAGAGAAGAAGAAGAAGGAGGTGGTGGTGAGAGGTGGTAGCTTCCTCGTTCTCGCGTGATGTGCATAGAAAAAGAGAGAAAGCGTCTGATGGAAGTTCGAGGGCTTGCTATAAGAGAGAGAGAGAGAGAGAGAGAAAGAAAGCACAAGCCGGAGATGCAAAATGGATAACCGAACCAGCGCGACTGGAAGAGCATCGGAGCGGCATAAGGACGCTCCCCATCACAGGCTCTTCAAGAAATGCAAGAGCGCGACTTTCCACTTGGATGGAGCAACCTACACAATAGGTAATTCTGTTTTTCTCCCACTCTGTGTACAACATGTATATATGATTGTATGATTGTATGTGTATATTTGTAAGATCTTGAGATCGAAAAAGCGTCGGCAGCAGCGGAATTTGTACTTCTCGACTTTTTTTGTTTGTTTGTTTTTTCCCACCTTGCTGCACCTTTTTCTTTTCCGACCAACTTTTTTCTTGTTCGAAGGAAATTGTTCCGCAAACACAATGGCAATATTGTTGGGAGTTTGTTTGATGCTGTCGTTGAATCTTTTGCGCTTTTCTATCTCCGTATGCTTATTTGCTTCGCTCTACAAATAAACGAGTCCTTGGGAAAATTTTTTTTTGCAAATTTAATGCCGACTTTGTTTGACTGTATGCTGGAATTTGTCGAGCGAGAAAAAATTATGCTTTCGCGAAAAATTTGTTTGCTAATTTTTACTTACTGGTAAATATTTGTGTGTTAAATTTTTGTTGTGATGTTTACACAATTGTGATTTTCTTTTTTTGCTAATTTAACAGCCGTCTCTACCTTGTATAAAAAATGAAATAAAGGAACTAGTAAATATCTGAGAAAATTACTTTGGTGATTTATGGATCTCTGTCTTCGCTAGAAAGACAATTGCTCGTTTATTCAAACTTTTTTTTTCTATTACCAAAACATACATTCTCTTTTTTCCCATGTAAAATAAACATTTTCAATTTTTTTTTTTTCAAGTACAATAAATTCGGTTATGCCACAAAAAATAAAATGTATCAATACAATTTACAACTGTGTCTTGTTAACTATATATATAAGCTAGAAAATACAATATTTCGAATGTCATTCCATACAGACAAACATTTTTCACCGTCACACAAAACACAACAGCTTTATACTATTCCCAACAGAGAAAAGTGACAGTTTAGTTTACAAACAGCATTTACCATACACAAAAGCATTTTGGCTTCGGAAATTGAGTCGTTTAACCCACAATTTCACGATTCAGAATGAAAAGCCAAGGATATAAATCCCGCTTAATTGGTCAATAACAGTACGAGAGTATTTTTTCGCGTAAACGTCGACAATCCCATTTTATGCGACTTCTCGCGCAAAGAACTTTGCCAGGATTGTAAGAAGAGCGATGAAAATCATAAAAAGAAGTTTGTGCTTTACTTGAAATTGGCTACGCGCAATTTCATCTTTAAGGATTCTACGAGCTTTAAGATATAGGCAGCTGATAGGATGATGGGAATAGAGATGAATCTATAAAGTGATGGATGGGTTTTATGGAGCGATATGCTGTTGGAAATTTAAAATGCTTTTGTTTGTTCGAGCAATATATTTTATTTGTTTTAGATTACTATTTTATATTTTTATATTATTTTATATTTTAATATTATTTTAATTTAATCGGGTATAGATACAATTATTCTTTTATTTTTACAATAAGTATTTTTTTTCCTAGTTAAAATTTTTTTTTATTAAAATTATAAGATGATGATAATATAATTAATCACTCTTACTGTAGGAACTGTAAGCTTGATTAAACTTGAAAAATTTTAAACTTTAGTTATACCACACTATAATCTCAAAGATTTTTTATCGTTTTATCAAGCATTGAATATTTTTATGACTTTAGACTTAAAAATGTGTAATATGCGAATTGTCTGTTTTTCAGTATCGCGTGAAATTTAGAAAATAAAATAAATATATTTTGAAACTAAGTGCAAAAAGTTTATTTTATTAAATATAGATTCACAAGTTTTCATTAACATACTTTTCAAAATTGATAAGAAGTCAGTTTAAATTAAAAATGAAAAATTTTTTTTTTTAAAAGTTAACATTTCACTAACTCTATATCCATCAAAAATATTATGAAACAATGTTTATTGTTAATAGATTGATTAATATTGATTGGTTGATATTAAAAATTTCTTTGAAACAAGATAAAGATCGACGTTTTAGACAGAGTCATTGAACTGAAAAAAAATATATTAAGTAAATAAAAAGATACGTAAAGAACAATGGCTTTATAGCTTTATAAAGTAGGCAATTAAAGTTGTATAAAAAAAAAACTTTTTATAGCTGCAAATAAATTAAAAATAAAAATCATTAAAATTAAAATTCGAATTTTAGAATATTTTGTTTATTCTTATCTGTAGATAATCTAAAAATAAACTACGCTAAAATTTTTTTAATAAAAAATGTTTTGAAAAAATTATTTTACGTAAATTGCATTGTGTAATGTTAATTTTGATTTTTACAAAAATTATCTTCGTTCTTGTATACTTTATACGTATAAAGTATACAAGAACAAAGTACAAACAATGCTTACTTAGCATAATATTTATTGATATATTCAGTAATCAAAAATTGAAAGACTTTCACTACAAAGATGACAATATAACTATATTTATCACGTGATAGTCATTTTTTGTTTTCTGAAAGAAGAAGTTTTTTTTATAAAAAAAAACTTTTTTATTGTAGAAGTATATTTTAATATTGGGAATGTATCAGACCTTTGTATTAACGAATAAATTTTCAAAATTGTGAACCACACAAATTTAAAGTTTTTTTTTTTATTTATCAAATTATCCACAAATAAGAAAAAATAGACAATAATATTATTTTATAAAACAATTTCATAACAAATAAAAAATCAAGACTAAAATCAAAACTTACATTTGACTACCGACTTTAAAAAAATGACGCACAAAACAAAAGTCAAGAAAAATCTAACAAAGAGCGATATAAATCCAACTTTAAACGTATAAATTCAAAGCCTCCGCTATACGTGGGTTATTTTATTTAAGAAAAGTAAAATATCAAGAGATTAAGGGCACATAGAGATGAAAAAAATGACGTTGGTCTCCTGGGAGAAGAGTAGGAGGTAGCATTTCCAACATAATCGCTCGTTTAGCTTGAGACGTACGAAGAAAATCGAGTCATGCGATCAGTACCATCCCTTGGTGTCGTACTATATATCTTTCACCACCGCTTTTTACTTCCACCTTTACTCTTTTGATTTTTTTTTTTTTTTTTTTTAAATGCAAATGTTCAAGCATATGCAATTTTGATAGCGAGGAAAATGATACGTCTACTACAGTCAGATCACAGCTGTTCGCTTTATTACAAATGCAAGCTGACTCTTCGATAGGCGTGGACTTTGCCTTTATTCATTAAAGTACATCAAAACCAAGTATAGTGCAGTAACTGTCGAGCTCTGTCATTTTGAAAATGTGTCTTATCGTATATACAAAGCCAGATAATATTATGTGCTTCAATCTAGGATTCTAATTCTTGTTTTATTTTATCATTACAAGCTTCTATTGTATTGTTTTAGCTTCTAAAATTTACCATTTGTTTTACAATAAGATATTTCATGATATTCAATAATATTTTTTATTTATGCTGTAACATCAATTAGAGTATCATTTTTATAGTCTCATTTAATTACATGAATTTTAGAGCTTAAAATGGCTTAGCAGTCAAAGAACTGGTCTTGTAATAACCTACAAATCGCGGGTTCAATTTCTGGTGTCTGTTGACTTAGCCATAACGTGATGACATGCCGAAACACGTTTAATAAAACGTCAAAATGGCTTTTAATATATAAATAAAATTCCATTTGATCATTCCGATTAGTTGACATCTTTCTGAGTATTTATGAGAAAAAATTCTGCTACTTTAATATTATTTACGCTTAAAAATCATATTTTTTTATACAAAATAATTTTTTTTTTATATAAATTAAAAGAAAGCTTTCTGCCAAATAATTGGCAGCAGTTTTATTGCTTTTTACATAAGCTTACGAAAAAACTTTTACATTACAATATAGACTATCAAATTTAACATAAATGGTGGATACGTGAAATCATACAAATTTGAGTATCTGCTACAAAAAAATAACAAGAGCGTGATGTAGTGTATTGTAAGTTTTTATAGGGCAAGAATTAATTTTATTATTCAATTGAAAATTTGTTTATTTAAAATACTATCTTAAATAAATAAATTATAGAAAAACAAAAATATAAAATTTTTTAATTAATTTTTGTTAGATACACTATTTGACTATGAAATTACAGATGATTTAGAGTTTCTTTTTAATTCGTTAATTATATTATAATATTTTTGCACAATTAACTGATATTCTGAAGATAAAAATCGCTTAGCTTCAAGAACTTTTCCTACAAGATCTTCTTGGCTGACATTTGAAGGTACATAGTTCATCAAAGTGTCGATATATGATTTTAGTGATACCTCGTCAAAATCTAACTCGTAATTTATTTTTCGTATTTTATCATTTGCTGTCTTTGCATCCATTCGTCCTTCCTAATAATTATAGAATAATGTTACATTTGCGATAGTTATAATTGTAATTGAATAATATTTGACTTATAAATAGTTACCTCCCGAGCTTTAAGTATCAGTTTTACAGCATTTTTTTGATGTTTTTGAACTTGCGTTATGTATGATTCGCCGCAAATAACAATTTCATTAATGTCTATAGTATATACCTAATAACAAAAAATTAAATTATGACCTATAACAGTTTGTCAATACGGTAATGCCTTGTAATTACGCTAAGTTGGTTATTTCTTTATGAAGGTCATATATTTAATTTAAAACGAACAAAAAATTTATTATTAAAAACTGTATGTTATTTTTACTCTGGTTTAAAAATAATTTTACGATTCAAAAGATACCACGTTCTATAGTATTCCGTAATAAAAATAGTTTTTAGCATTAATTTAAGACGCTTTCTTAAAATTTGATTATAAAAATTTATTTTAATCAAGTATTCTTTTTAATTCACATCTTGTAAGGTATTACTGATTTTTTAAAAGAAATGAAAATATAAAAAATAAAATAAGCCTACTCCAAATAATAGTGATTATTGAAAAATATTAAATAATACAATTTTTGATTGAAAAAAATTTAAACATTAACTTACCACAGTAAATATTGAGCTAAAGAAAAAAAGTATTTGTAAATTTTTAGTGTTCATGATGTAAAATTGTAGTAATTACCAGAAAGACTGAAACAATCTCTTTTTTATGAATTTAAATAAAGATATTATATTCTGCTTAAAGATAGTAGATTTTGTACACGGTGTACTTTTTAAGTAACAATACAGTAACAATAGCTTATATTAACATAAAATTTTGAAAATCCTTTGTTCTTAATAAAACGATTCATTTAAAATAAGGTCATATCATGGAGATAAATTTTATCTTACATCAATTTGCATACAAAGTAATTTTGAATAAAGTTAAGGAGGCTATGCCAATTAAAACGCTATTTTTTCACAAAATTTTTTTTTTTGTAAAATAACGTAAATTTTAAAAATTAAATTATTGTCAAAATCACGAGGAAGTATACTATTTAAAGATAAAATAATAAATGATTTAGATTTTCTGTTTTAATTCATTGATTACATCAATATATTTTTGCATAGCCATTTGGTATTCTAAGCATAAAAATTAGCATTAAAAACATTACCAGCAAGATTTTTTTGGTTCATATTCGATTGTAAAAAATCTTATGATAATTTTATATTACATAAGTCTAGTGATACTTCGTTTAAGCTTAACGTGTAATTATAAAATGTATTTAATTTAATATAAGATCATACTATAATGTTAAAATTTATCAAGTTTAATATAATATAAATTGATATTGAAAAAAAGTTGTCAACTACAATATATATATTTTTTAATAGTTATTGGATTTGTAATTGTTTATTATAAACTACCACGCTACAATAGTCTATCACACCTAACATAAATCACAAAAATTCAAGGTGTGGTAGAAGCGCGAAATCGCACAGGCTGGAGTCCCCTATATAACAATGAATAAGCAATTCCAAAGGGCCATCGTGGCATCGTTGTTCCATTATCGTAGGCCACGGAGTGAATTAATCAGGCGGAGAAACTCGGGTGGTGTGGGGGGAGATGGTACACAATTAGGCCGGGTGTCGATGAGGGTTTCTCTATACCTACACTCCCTACTCCCGTCTCTGCTCCAATATCTCATTATCTTCGGCTCTCCTACTCTGGGTCATTCGTAATTCAAACGAATTGGTCGGATAATCCAACGCGCACGAAGCTTTCTCCTGTTGAAGTTTACCCTTATGGGCCATCTCCGGGAAGCTGTTTGTGGTTTTGGTCTATATACTTGTTGCGGATTTTCATTTTGAGCTTTACTTGGATTTTCGTTTAAGCCTTGGATTATAGATGTTTGCTTTAATGGCTTTTTAAAGATAACGAGACTTTTATATAAGCTTCTACGTGATGGGTTTTTATCATTGACTAAATGTGTTCTTTTAAAAAAAAGTTTTAAGTTGAAATGTTTTAATCTTTTTAAAAATTTTCTTGCTTGAATTTTAAGATTATGTGCTGTAGACTTAAGAGATACCTATATATTTTATTAATACAATTTTTACTACTGTAGTGGTTTATTTCAAAATTATTAAAATTCAGGAAAATCACTTAAAATTCAATTCTTAGAAATTTTAAATATTATTTCTTTCTGCTTTTTATTTATTTTTAATTGTTCTGGCTGGTTTTTTTTTAATTCCACAATTTAATTGATCATACTATTATGCAAGTTCATCAAATTTTCCATGAATTCAAAATTCACATCTTTCATTTTCATGTATGAATTTTATTATTTATACAGGTGTTTCAGCGTAGATAAAACCTTTTTTTTTTCAATTAATTTTTAAAATACATTTTGCTTTCATCTTTAATAAAAAAAATCCATAGATAAAATATTCTAAATCATTAAAGAGGTGATTTTCCCATTCAAAAAATCTTACACGACTTTGAAAAATTGTTAATAAAGTAAGTCTTTATTCTAGAAAATCACAAAATAAATTTCTTTCGAATGTAGATGTTGATTACTACAACAATGTAATGTTCGAATTAAAAATTTTACGAAAAAGAAAAATAATTAGAAACCTTTTTAAGCATTTCCTTAAAAATCAATTTAAAACGATGGTCACGAGAGTTGTCGAATGTGGCTGAATTTCCGCCGCGAACCAAAGGAAATAGCTGCGGTTGTGGGCGAATGTTAGTATCCTTCCTTCTTCATACAATAAAAGCTAAATTAATGTAACTTTTATTCTAAGATTATAATCTATAGATACAGCTATTTTAAGTTAACAAAAGAATTCTTTGAATAATGAAATAGCTTTAAAAAATTTATTTATAAGCATAAAAGTAACAATACGTAATTTGAAAAAGATCATCTACTTGCAGATTTTTTTTTTTTTTTTAATAAATTTTTGTAGCTTTTAATGTGGAGAAAGTTAATTTAAGTTTGTACTAAAAATATCTTGCTATTCTTTGAGACGTAACAATTGTTGAAACCGTAGACGCATTGAAACCTACGTCGATTCAGCTTAGCGTAACTAACTACATGAAAAATTTAGTAAGTCCTGAAAGTTTTCAGAGTGAAAGTTTAAGCAAATGTATGTGCTAATTCGAGAAAGGTAATTTTTTTTTCGAGAATACAAGCGAGAAGTAGAGCGGAATTTCACTGCTGGAATTGTCATGCAGCATGTGCTAAATTCTTTGATAACCAGATATACGTGTTGTCGTAAATCAATAGTCCAAAAAGTTGTGGTCTTTTTACTGTCACTTTATTATATAGGAGAAATATAAACATTAATTTTAGTGACGTTGCATTAAATTACATGTTGACAAGTGATTAAGTTGACGTGAATAGATTGAAGATAAAAATGTATCTTATTAGTATTAATGTACGACGCTTTTCTATTTTGTTATTTGATAAAAAAACTATCACAGATAATAATTTGAATTTAAACTTTCGTTTAACTTACTTATTTAATCTAAAATAAAAATTAAGATCTAAAAATATGATTTATATTACAAGTAATTTACATAAAAAATTTTTTTTTCTTTATTACAAGGACAAATTTTTTTTATAAGCAAAACAGAGATATTAATATTATAATTAGCTCATAATAACGATAATATACATATAGTAATATTATTGTAACAAGTAAAAAATTAGTTCAATTTTCTTTTGAATTATTAGTTGTATGTTTAGAAAACTAACTCTACGTTACCGTAACGATTTAGTCGTAAACCAGTAGTACCGCAAGTTGCAGTCTAATAAATTATTTTGGCTGCAGTGAAAGCTCACTGTTCTCGTGCGCAGTCAAATCAAGAGTACCATTAAGAGCCTTATTCTAACGAGTGGAAATTTGTTATTGCATGTTCATTCATAATTTAGCATGGGATCTACAATCATTTCGTTCAATACCAGAATATTTTAAACATATTTTATCATCATAAAAGATAATTCGGTTTGAAAAAGCTATGTCGTAAGTTATTTGTAATTATGTATTTGCTAATAATTTTAAATTACTTTTTAAGCATATGGTAGAACTTTTTTTTTTTTTGACAAAGGTTAATTTTGTTATTATATACTTAGATGTTGTTTAAAGAAGGGATTTCAAGGTAGGAAATTATAACTAAACAACGTTTTTTAAAATTCTTTGAAACAAGTCATTTATATAACAATAAATACATTATTTAAATTTAAAATTACGAATGTTATCAAGTCGTTTTTGTATACTGCTTAATTACATAATCGTAAGTTTCCCTATGTAATCGGTATTCTGCGGATAAAAATCTCTTAGCTTCAATAACTTTATGAGCAAGATTTTCTTGGCCGATATTTGATGGGATGAAATCTATTAATGTATCCGTAAATGATTTGAGTGCAGTTTTGTCCAGTTTTAAAGAGTTATCAAGATCTTCGATGCGACGAGCTTTTGTTTGTGCGTCAATTTGTCCGTTCTAATAATTATTAATATCATGTTACATTATCAATACTTTAAATAACAATTCTTTTTTTTTTTTTTGTTAATTGCAATAATTACCTTCTCGGCTTGATTTAGCGCTTCAACAGCATGCTTATGAAGTTTTTCAAGTTCTGTTATACACTGTTTTTCTTTTTCAGTAATTTCATTAATATGAACCGCATATACCTTCAATAACAAAACATACATTTTTAATTATTGTATCAGTCAATAAACATAATTATACATTTAATGTGTAAACTATGAAGCAATAATTATTAAAGACTAGTTTTTATCTGTTCACTCGCTTATTAGGAATTTTATAATTAAAAAAAAAGTTTGTATATAATAAAATGAAAAAGATTATCAAGAAACTTTAATGGCTGTCTAAATAATACATAGATTTTATTCAATACATACATAGTTTTTATTCAATAAAAATATATAATCATTAAAGTTAAAATAAATTTTTTTTATACATTTTTTTATTTTTTTTTAAATTAATAATTTGTAACAAAAAATTTCTTAGATTATTTTAACGTATTTTTATAAAATTTTATTTTGATCTTGTTCAATAAGAAATTGATCTTTTCTTAAATTTTTTATAAATTTTGTTGCTCGCAAAAAAACATTTAAATTATAAATTACAGTATTAAAATCGTGAGCTATACAAATATTTCGACTAGTATACATTTGAATAATAACTTACCGCAGCTAATACTAAGCCGAAGAAAAAGAGTGTAAAACTTTTTGCGTTCATGATGTATAATTGTAAGTTCTAATACCAGTAGTTAGCAGAAACACTATGAAGATCGAAAGTTTTTTGTCAGTTTATATAGTGAATTTTTTTCTCGTACGATAAATTACGTGAATAACATGAACACGTGTGTACATTTTTAACTAACATTAACATTAAATCTTTATAATTCCTGTTCACTAATGATACATTTCATCAAAAACAAATATGTCAGATCATACAAATGATAAATTTTATCATCAATCAATTTGAACAAAAAAAAAAATGAATTATTAAAGTAGTGTAGGATTATCTAAGCAATTTTTTTACTCTAAAATCATTATCTAATTTATAACGGTTCAATGAGCCATGTGCTTGTTGAATTCTTTCCTTCTTTTATTAAAGTAAATAGTTAATGTATATTAGTAATTTTAAGTAAGCAAGCAGCGAATGAACAAATGTTCACCATTTGTTTTTCATGAATACACGAGTCAATAGTTTTTTCTTTAATATTTTTTGGGGAGGATAAATTTCAAATGAATTATAATATTTTTATAATACTTAAAAATTTTCTCAATTTTATGATTTACGATTTATGTTGTAATATACAAATGTTTACATCGATTTTTATATTTTAGTGCTTATGCATGTGAATATTATCAAGTCATTAATAAAAAAGTGTTGGTTTATTGTAAGTGAATTACGGAACTAAAGGATTTAATTTGAAGAAACACGTATAACTATTATGTAACTGTGAATATTAATTGTTAATAGTAATATTATTATTTTTAACAAGAAATTTTTCTCCACAAAAACACGTTTCTGTAATTATTTTATAAAAATTTTATTTAAAATTATTGTAAAAAATTTTTTATTTTTGCCATGAGTCTTTGAAAATTGTTGCAGTTTAAAAAAAAATTTTTCAATCTTATTTTTTAATGAATTATACAACATGCAAAAACAATTATAATATTTTTAATTATTATTGAATTGTTTTATCTTACACTAAACTTCTAAAATACTGTTTCAAAAAATTAAATCCAAATTATCAGAAAATACGTACATAAATTATCACGAAATACAATGTATTACATATTTATTAAATAAAAAATTAAAAATGCCTTATTACAGTTAAAAAGTAACTGTAAAAAAAATTATAAATAAATCATTTTATAAAAGCAAATTTTTCCTTAAAACATAATTTTTTATCTTTAAATAACAAACAGTCTATTCTCATCACTCAAGTGTATTATTACAATGTAAAACAAAAAAAAATTGAATCCCAATTTTAGATTATCGTACCTGTTTGATTATTGGTCAATTTCTAAAAAAAGAAAAGAAAAATAGCAGCATCAGCATTCATATAAATATATCTCATGTGACGTAGCCGCAATTCTTGACTCAGCTATTTATCAGGTTGCGCTTAACCGCGAATCCCCGGCATACCAACACGCTCGTCTACGTATAGATATCCCAGAGAGCAAAATTTAGCCCCACGCCTGCACTGAAGCACCGCAAGCTCAGCTATTTACTAATTCCCACGCGCTTCGCTTATAATTGGGAAAGAGGCGGAGAGAAGGAGGATGGTATGGCGTGTACGTGTTCGAAAATTCTCATATGCCAGCTATATCTTATGTATGTTATGATATCTTTATATATAACTATGAGGGTTGATTATTATCGGATCATTAATGCACCGAGTTGTTTAGGGGTGTAGGTGATTCGATAGCTTTTGGTAGGTATCGAGACGAGATGAAGCATTTACTTATTTACGAAAATTAATAAAGTTTGATATTGGAATAAGGCGATTTATGAATTAATTATTTTCTATTATTTTTAATAAACTTCTTGTATTGAAGATTAAATAATATCGTAATTCAAATTTTTAAGATTATTATAAAAATTATAATTGACTTTTTAAATGTCTTTTAATTTTTTCAAATAAATACTTAACTATGATTAAATATCCGTTTTGAAATTATTGTCAGAACTGTAAATTGTAAGGAAAATCGATATTGAGTCGTTAATAATTTAATGCCACTGGTATTCGCATGTAAGTAAAGCTGTTTATCTTGAAGTACATGAAACGTAAGCGGATGCATCAGCTTATACGAATGCTTAGATACGAAATTCCTATGGTCAGATCGTTTAATTGCTTAAGGTCTTCATGTGAGTTGAATGTTAATTAAATTTCTCACCAAACGAGAGACGTTAAACTTGCATTACGATATTCTGCTTTAGGATATACTTACTGGGACATCATTGAATATTGTAGGGTTCATTTTTATGATAAAATTTAATGATTTCCTTTTGTGGTCGTATTTATTTGAACATTGTCTGATGTCTGGATGATCATTTTATAGGATTTTGTTTGATAAAAATGTTAATGTTAAACGTTTTAGTTTTAAATGTTTTACGTAATTGTAAATGCAGTGCCATTTAAAATTGATATATTTTTAACATTAGTTAGTTTAAAGCTTTCAGTTGATTTTAAGATTCTTTATAATATTTTTGTAATATTGTTTACTTTTATTAATTTCAATAATTTTTTTTCGAATTAATGTATTATTTAAAATAACAAGAATCGGCTTTTGTTAGTAATAATTACTTTCAATATTTTATTTCATATTTTATATTTGAACAAATAAAATTTTTTATACTTGTGCAGATAATTTAACTAACAATTATATAATGTATTATATATGTCAAAAAAAAAAATATTTTTTTTATTGAGTAAGAGTAGCTCAAGTCATGAAATACATCTGTTTCAATACATTTTTATTACACTTAATAAGCATAGACCTTCTTTTAAATAGTTTTTAATGATTAAACTATAACGAATAAATTATAACGGTGAGTGGTATAACATACTTCTATTTTTCACATGGCTTAGTAACATCGTTCCACTTTTTGTATGAATATATGGTTATCATTACTTACAATTTAATGGGCTTCTTAATTTTTTAGATAAGAAAAATTAAAATAAGTCTTTTCTGAATATAGTCGGTAACAATACTTTGATCTTGAATGGAAAACGCCCACCAATAATTTTTATCAATGTACATATGATATTTAAGTTTAAAAATAAAATAAAAACGAAAAAATTCGCGTTCCTTGACACAGTTTTAATTATTACGATATTATCCTTATCTGTCATATACCTTGGCATCAGTTTTAACATAATCTTATTGTAAATATTTTCCACTGTATCATAAAATACATATTATTATGTGTTCGCAAACTTAACCGAGAATCATACAAAATTTCCATTAATACCAAAAGGAAATAATATGCAATAAATAAAGTTTGCTACATAATATAACCTTTAACGTTATCTCGAATATATATATATATACTCAAGCGTAAAATGTATACTCATACACATCGCTTTAGTTGTTAACTTTACAAAGCTGCATAAAATATGTAAAGCAGTGAATTTATACGAAAGTACCATTACATACCAAAAGCAGCCTTCCTTCACGAATCATCGAGCTGACTATGTATAAACATAGATACTACCACCTTTCATATGCAATATATAAGCAAGCTCAAAGAAATTTTGAGCAAGAGAAATGTTACAGATGAAATATTCCTTCATCCAGGAGCATAACAGTTTTCCCAGAGGAAAAGATGCCGTGTGAACACTTTTGATGACTCCACAAGGATTCGACGATTCTTAGACCTTGCTTTCTGTCTAAGAAATTTCTTTATTCGCACGTTTTCAGCATCAGCTGCGTTGAATATTCTAGTCTACAAATGGAATGACTTAGTAGATGAGTTATGTTTCATTTAGATGTATTACGATTGTGTATAGTGGAGCTTATTTTTATTCCAATATAAAGAATGGTAGTTGTCTATAGGTAGTTATTTTTTAAAATAAATCTTTCGTTATTTTTATTTTAAAAATGAATGAATTTTTGGGTAAAAAAGATAATGTCGTTTATTTGAAATTACAATAACATGAATATTTTGTAAACATTTAAAATTTCAATTAAAATGATTTATTTCTTGAATGTGGTACATATATTAGGGTCAAAAAATTATCTTTTTAGCACAAGAAAAGTTTTAATATGACACTTTAAAATAATTTCTGAAATGAAAAAAAATGTCATAAATTTATTCATTTTATTTGAACTGAATAAAATAAATTAAAACTGAAAGATAATTTAATTTTTTAAATTACTCCATCACAACAAATAACAGAATGTAAAAAAACTTAATAATAAAAATAATCTACAATTAGACTTTTACGTAAAAAATGTGCTTAGTTTTAAAATTAAATCAAAACTTTCAAAAGAAAAAAAAACCATCAAATCAAAGTATCATACCAATTGATAAAAAAATTTTCTTCGATCCATCTTGCAAAAATTGTCTCTTAGACTTTACTGGCGACGTAAAAAGCACATCTGATAGTTGAAAGCATCGCTGTAAAAATATAAAGCATACATGACGTTAGGAGTGATGTTACACACAGCAGTACACGGCCAAAGCTTTCAAGTCATCCTAGTCTCGAATAAACAGAGCATATAGTGCTGGTTGCACGCAAGTGCATTGGCACGATTTTGCGCTGTGCGCATCGATGAGTCAAGTGCTTTCTCAATGGCGCGCTCTAAAACCTTTTGGCGTTATTGCTTTTTATTTTCTCTCTTTCTGTCTTTCTCTCTTTATTTATTATTATTATTCACGAGGTTGCGAGGGCGTAAAGGCTTTTATTCTAACAATACAATTTGATCAAAGTTTTCATAAGGCACGAAACTGCTCGAGCGAAATACTTTGGTATACAAATATTTTAGAAATTTAAAGTCGATGTTTACGTTGAAATATTATTTTTAGAACAAATATTTGCAGAATGTAGTTTTTAACAAAAACAGTTTGGTCTGTAATTTAAAAAAAATTTTTTTTTTAATTTAATTTATATTTTATAAAAAGAGACGCGTGTTATTGTTATTATTACGTTTTTAATTTTATAGCTAAGTTTTTAACATATTTTAACAAATAAGCTATAAATTAGAATAAAAGTAAATTTTTTTTTTAATTTAGTAAACTTTTGCTAAGTTATTAGCGTTATCATGGTTAATGCAAAGATTTCGTAAGACTTGTGCATTTTGATTTTGAAGCTTGGATTACGTTGTGCAACAGCTAGAGCTTAATCACTTGATTACACGTGTACGTAGATTAAAAATAGAAAAATAACAAATAAAATGAATTCATTCATCATACACAAAAAAAGCAAATAATGACTTTTAAATTTTGATGATTTTGAGTTGATTAATTACGAATCAATTCAATTAATCAATTGCTTATAAATTTGAATATTTTTCAAACACGTGTAAATTTAAAAATTAAATATGTAAATTTGAATAAATAGAGTATAGAGCTTCTCCCTTTTTAGACCCCCTTGACACATGCTTTTTATCGACTTTATTTATTTCTAAAAGTAATATATGGCTGCAAACATTATAATATTTCCACGCGCTTGATAAATTACTCGAAAAATCTTAATTATAAATGAATTATTATTTTAAATTTAAAAATTCTCATTGCATAAAAACGTATACAGTGGAAATTATAATAAAAATAGTTATAACTAAAAATAAAATATATATTAAAAAATATGTTTTTTCAAAGATTGTATTTTCTTTTTAAGTAGATAAAGTCCAACTCGATCAGACACATCCATGTGCATCGAAAATATTTACATTGTTAATATCAGTATTTTAACTTACACTATTAAATTCATACATCTACTTTAACATTCAATTAGCCGCAACTGAAGCAGAACTAATGCTTGATATATATAATTTCCTAAATCATCGCCGACGTTCCAGGACAAACGATCCTATTACTCGAGGAACCAACCCTCCTCTTTACCCCAAGGAAGTTGGACCCCTTTCTATCATATCAAAACTCGCAGTAACTCTACTACCCTCAGCTCTTACATGCCAGCCTAGCATCACCTTCTCTCCAACAGCCATCAGTTTATTCAGGTCCTCAAGAGCTTCTCCGAATTAAATTTCACGCTTCGCTCAGCTCAGCATCGTTCCTTCATCCAGGCTGCTGCTACTGCTGCAAATCACTCACTGAAATCCCTTACCGTGAGCAGACGTGAAAAAGCTATATATTTTACTAAACAAGAGCATTATCAAAATTAATTCAGTAAATAAGTCCTCTCCGTCACACGTGCTATTTTGGCATTAATTGCCTTTTGCTCTCGTGGTCTCGCTTGTTGACCAATAATTATGTGGCTGCTATTTTTGCACATCTTTATTTCATTACATAAGTGAGCATGAGAAATCAGATAAACACTAATTAGCTTTCCACTCAATTCTATCATTATATGTTAGAGTTTAAATTTAGAAAAAGTATTTTAATAATTAACATAATAGGTATTAGTTTTTCTCGCCCTCAGCATGTCTGACCAAGTTCGACCTTTTCTACTGAAATAGAAAACATCTCGCTGTTATTGTTCGTTAAAAAATTCTTTATTTTATTTTTAAAAATTGTATGTTTCATACAACAAACTTAATAACATAATAAAAATTTTGTTTAAACAAAAATAATGTTCCATTTATGAAAGTTTTTCAAAAGTCTTTTCAATCAAATAAAATAAGTTTTTATTTGAATTACCAAATTTTTTGATTGATCTATATACCAAAAACAACTAAAATTTATTTCAATTTTATCGACGTTAATTAACTTATAAATTAACAAGCACTTACACACGTGTAATTTGTTAATTATTTATCGTCTCATCAGCTTGTCAATTAGAAAGTTGCTTAGATAACTTTAGTGCTACCAATACGTTTCCACCCTCGAAGCATCAAAGCTCTAGAAGCCTCAGTTACATGGAAGATAAGAGCATGTAGTAGAGAATTGAGTATAGGGGAGCCAAGCTCATAGGTGATGTGTTGTTGCACTTGCTACTTCCTTAGGCGAACTAAGCTATATTGTTTCGCTTGTGATACAACTATTTTCGCACGGACGATAAAGCGAGAGAGTAGATAGTCTCAGGGCACTTTTCGGCTATATATCGGCGCTAATCGGGTTACAGTTTAACGGGACGTCGGAGGTATTAATTGAGTTTTCTCAAAAGATGGAAGAGCTTCGAGGGGTCTCTCCGTGCCTCCGTACGCGCGCGACGTTATTAATAGTTAGGCGGACTGGCGAAACCTTGGACGGGTTCTAGTTTTATTCAATTAGATGGTGGGCAAAGCGAAAGATTTCACGGGAGAATGGGACGCTGACGTCTATGGTTTACTAGAAACTTTATGTGTAGGCGAATAATTCATAAGTTATTTATAGTATGTGATTTGTCATTGAAAATTGTATATTTCTTAAATGCATGTTAATCTATCTACAGAAATCTATATTTTTTAGATTATAAATAATCAAATAATTGACGATACTTCTTAAAAATTTTCAGATGAGAGCTTTTCTCTATAAAGTAAAATATAAATTTTATTTATTTAAATTTTTTTTGCTTTTGTTAAAATACACTATTTTCACTATTTTTCATGCATAAATTAAATTGTTTATGACATCATTTTAATGAATAAAATAAATAAAAAACAATTAAAAAAATTGATTTTATGTTTAAAGAAATTA
Organism: Leptomastidea abnormis; assembly: GCA_030522805.1. NCBI lineage: Eukaryota > Metazoa > Arthropoda > Insecta > Hymenoptera > Encyrtidae > Leptomastidea > Leptomastidea abnormis. The sequence goes on along the minus strand of JAPYZE010001636.1, from coordinate 12,982 downwards.
CGATTGCTCTCGTAATTTCCGATTAAGGTCGGTAAAGTAAAATGTAAAAGAGCACGTGATCGACCGCGTTTTCTGTGAATGTTGAACTTGCGGCAAAACACAGAACTTGGTTGGTTAGTTCATTGATTTTCTAACTGCCGATGATAACGTAGAAAGCTGCAGTTTACTTTAGGATTATTTCTGCAAGCTCAAGTCGAGCTTTTTGAGCTTTTTATTAAAAATAATATTTTTCAATTTTATTTTACAATAGCTTACTTGTATAATACATTTCTACGTTAAATTGTTATAATAATGCTTATGAGCACAGTTATGTACATCTTGAAATTAATTTTTTTATTCCAGTAATAGATAATTAATATATTTTTTACATGTAAAGCAATAATCATTACTTAATCTTTATAACTTTTTAATTTAAATAGTTGAATAATTTTAAAAAGGAAATTTTGTCAATTTATTATAATTGATTGTAAATTAATAATTATGCTCTTCTTATTTCTCAAATTCAATTATTTATTCAATAATTTATAAATTATTTATCCATTGCCAACGTCTACGAAAAATTCAAAAAAGGTATTTTTAATAGAAACGTCACAAAGATTTACAACAGTACTTTATTAAGTTCCAAGAGTAATCCTGAAATAGAGCAATTTCATTATCTAGAAGAAAAAAAAAAAATAAAAAGAAAATAAAGTACATCTTGGATTTTCCGTTTCTTCGAATTAAATCAATGTACAAAACATCTTTCTCAGAAGTAAATCGATTTATCTAAGAAAACAAGCGTCGGAGTGTACTTCGCTAAATCTAAAAGCATAAGAACTCTCCAACTAGCGAGTTTTGACACTTTGCAATTAAATGGGAATTGAGAGAGTAAGAGTGCAATTAGCTGCTCGGTAATTGCAATCTGTATCGAGAGAGAGAGAGGCTAAGAGAGGTGCGAACGGATTCACTTGGGACTATGTCGTTGGTCGAATCCTCCAAAGCTCTTGGCTGGATGTACAAGAAGCTTCTGTTGTGTTCAACCAATTAGAAATGTTACGGTGGAATTGCTTGCTGTTGTTGACGTGTTTCATGGGAATTTCTTTTTATTTTTTCTTTTTTTTCTTTTTTTTAAATTAAATCCTCGATGTTAGTGTTTGAGAAGTGTTGTAAAAGTAGAAAATAGATTTTGTATTATTTGAGACAATTGTAAAGTGTATAGAAATGTATCAAAAAGAAAATATTTGTTAAAATTTTATAAATTTTTTTTTTTTATTTCTGTTTTTTACTTTTATATACAAAAAGAAATGGGGAAATATTAATTTGTGGTAACGAGCAATCAATTTCATACATTAATTATAAATACTAATTTACAGATTTAAGTCCAATAATTGGATTTTTCTGAATGAATGATACAAGAACACAATAGAAAATACAATTTCTCATTTATTGTAATATTATAACTTTTTAATTAAACATTATCATATTATTTTGACTTAATCTCTTGTTAATTTTGAAAATATTATAAATGAATTATAACAAACAAATAACAAATTTAATTTAACTAAAGAAAACTATTAAAAAAACCAATTAAAAAGTAATCAATACCATACGAAATAATACTTTCAAAACAATCAAATGCAACCAATCACGTATACTATATTCCAAAACATAAAAATTAAAATCAGACTGACTTTTAACGCCAGGTCATTTTGCGCAATCCAGTTAGAAAAAATAAAAAATATATATAAACACACACAATGCTCAAATCGATCAAAGTAGCCTATTAAAAAAAAAAGTCGAATTGCGTAAGCAAGCTAGCTAGCTAGCTAGCGAAACCCACTAAGCGAATATATAACTCGCTCTCTTTCTCTTTCTTTCTTTTTTTCTTTCTCGAATCTTAGACCAAATTTACATGATAATGCCTTCGGCTGAGAGACCAAGCTAATAGTCTGGTATATATACATATATGTATAACGCCTTTTAGCGCTCGGGGGCAAGAATCGTCAATCGAATGTATATGCCCGTAGGAGTAAGCGAGTGAGGGGAGGGTAGCGCACAAGGAGAGACGAAAAGTAGAGCGGATTACGTGCACACACGCGCGCGTTAACGCAGAGAGAGAAGGGGGAGATCAAGAGAGAAAGAAAGATAGAAAGATGGCAATCGATCCAAATGCTGATCTTCAATAATTCATAAGCCATATGCGTGCCTACCATCTCTTGCAAGCTATAGGTTTTTCCTTCTTCAAATAGAATAAAAAAAGTGGTTTATAAGGAGATAAAACGTGTGTATGTGTGTGAAAATTCAGGAAAACGTGATGTGTCGACTGTATCCTTGGATCTTTCATGACCATGGAGAAAGTAAATATGGTAGAATAATAAGCAGGGGTAATAGGAACAAACTGCGATGATAATTTTTTTTTTTTTGTAAGCTTTATTGTTGCGTTAATGGATAAAGGATAAACGATCCAATGGTATTAGTATCTAAACTAGCTTAAACTAAACGTTGAAGCGTAGTAATATTGTGATGACATGAATTTTTTTTTTTATTTTATTTTTATAGAACTATAAAAATTATTGTTTGATTGAAATATGGTTTTTAACAGGATGAATATTGAGTGTCAACGAGATTACCATAAAATTGTCGATGTATTTCGTTTTTTCATCGTAATAACAATTTTGTATTTCATATATGAAAAACAAAAAAAAAAAAAAAGATAACGATCTACTGACAAAATGGAGTTCTGTTATGGATATTACGTTCATCGTGCAAAATTATTATTGATGGGACAGAGAAAGACACATACACACTCTATTTTATGAGGGAATCCCGCGTGTATAAATGTAAATATTTCGTATTTTGATGGTTATATGTCGAAATGTGTAGTAATAGTAGTACGTATAACAATGCTATGTGTGTTGCGAAAAATAACACGTACAAAATTACTTTTGGAAATTCATCTTGGTGATACAAAACAACAGTTTCTGTATTATTAAAATTTTTGGGTGAAATAGAAAAATAAAAAAAAAAGATTAATAAAAATAGAAAATAAAAATATTTCATATTACGAAAGTCGTGTTATTAATTAGATCATTCTTTTGAAACACGTATAACTTGCGTTATATTATTCATTTTTATTTTCAAATTTTATTATACCCTAGTAGCCAAAATGAACGATTGTTCTTAAGCACGCGACATTCATTTATAACGCTATCGCTGATTATATACCGATACGAAATTAAGAAGAAAAAAAAATCCTCATCAACATTCCTTAATAATCACGAAAAAAAAAAATAAAAAAATAGCATCAACCTTCTTACCGCAAAGACGGAAGTATAACCTTATCTTTCAATTATTTCTGCCAACAACGTTCAAGCCTTAGCAGATTTCTCCAACTACCAAATAAATAAAAAGAAATAAAAAAAAAAAAAAATAGAGAATAAACAAATAATTTACGTTTGCCGAAAGCCGGATATACGACACAACGATAAACGAAGCGCGCCAAACAACTCGCACGCAAGTAGGTATACACGTGCGCACATGCGAGAGAAAGAGAGAGAGAGAGAGAGAAAGAGAATATCACTTTCCTCTTTTTCTCTATGCCAGAGTTCTCTCATTTATTCATAGATATATATATATATA
>JAPYZE010001635.1:0-30250 GCA_030522805.1 Leptomastidea abnormis | reverse complement strand
TCAGAAATAAAGAGAAAATTGCTGAGATTGCCCGACGTTTTGGTGTCAATGAATCGACCATCAGAACCATTCGAGATAATGAAGAAAAAATTCGTGAAAGCTCGACGACATTAGGTCAGCATGCTCAATTTACGAAGGTAGTTCGCCAAAATCTGATCGAAAAAACCGAAGAAATGTTAATAGTGTGGATTCAGGATCTGAACAATAAAAATATTCCGCTGAGTACTACAGCAATTCGAGATCAAGCTCTCGTTTTTCACAAGTACTTATGCGAAAACTTTTACCGGAAGTAGTTTTGTCTGACGAACCAGATTACAAAGAGGCTGTTCAAGAAGTTGTAACTTTATCACAAGAAATCAGAGGAGAAGGATTTCAAAACGTTCAAGAAACAGAAATTTTGGATCTTGTTTTGAGAAATTGAAGAGCTTGCCAGTTACTCCGAAGATAAAATTGAAGTAGAGGAAACCACAATCACATTCGAGGCGAAAGCGATCATTAAAATTATAAATCTTATACAAGAGGCAGTGGATGAAGTTGCTACAGATCCAATAATGATCCGAAGTTTAGCTTTTAAACGGCAGTGTGATTTGGCGATTCAAATTTATCAAGAAATGTATAAAGACATTTTACGACGATCCAAACAGACAAAATTAACCGATTTTTTAAATAAATCTTTATTTTTCATCATCTAATTTTCTGATTTTTCTATGTCAAGGAACGTAACCCCCTTTTTCCCATATAACTAATGCTTCGTTATCCGCGGTTTCGTTATACGCGGTACCTCTGTGGAACGTAACCCCCGCGTATAACGAGGGACTCCTGTACATAGCTAGATACTCTTAATGCCACTTAAAAATTATAATTTCTTAATATTTCAGAGTTAATTTTTGATTAGTATTATTTTTAACATTTCAAATTATCATCTGATTTAAACTATTGTAAATTTTATTCAGAATAACTTGAATAAAAGTCTCATAGAGTCAATTTAAAATTTGTATGCTTTTCAGTCTTGGCATGGAACACGATAATACCTTTCAAACTGAGCAATTTGGTTCAATTATGTTTGAAAGCACTACTCACGCTAACTCATTGTCATGGACAAAATATGATTTAGCAAATCTTTATGTGTTTGCCGCGTAAGTGTGCAAATATACTATTTATAATGTGTAATATACCACTGGATAAAATCTATTAAAAATATTGAAATGTTAAAACAGTATTTTAATATTTTTTCATTAGCATGTTAATACAGAACCTAAAATTTAATTAGAATCTTAGCTGCAAGGTTGCTTCTTCATAAAATGTAGTTCAAAACTTTTATATTTTCAGATTAGAAGAGTCGTGGTGCTTGAATACAACTTTTAGGAATATTTCATCAGTATAAATTTTTAAAATACTTGTGAGAGATAAATGAATTTTAATTTCATATGATCTTATAAATTAATTTAATCTACAGTCTTATATAATTAAGTTTATAGATTGTTATAAACATTTAATAAATATCGATACATCAATTTTATGTATAAAATACAAATAATTAAATTTGTTGTATTAAGTAAAAAAATGTTGTATTTAATTCAATTGTAAAAATTAATTTTTTAATTGCATTTCGAACGATTGATATAGTATAAAAAATGATACATTTTTATTCGATTTTATAGTAGTACAATTTGTATTTTTATATAAATAAATTTATAGATCATTATAAATTATTTTTACAAGAACCTATCAGATCTATCAATTTACGTAATCGGAGGAAATCAAAATTAGTTTAATAATTTATTTGGTTTAATTATTAAATACAAGTAAAATATTATAAGGAAAGTTCTATTTCAATTATTTACTAAAGTGACGTAAAGAATACCATTAACACAGTTTAAGTAAAAAAAAGTCCAACTTTACCTTAGTTTTGAGTTGTACATGATTAATTTATCTGTAAGTAAAAAAGTCCTAATAGTTAATTCTTATCAGTTATTAATTTGTAATCACAAAATTAATGCATCTTCATAAGACTACATATTGAATGTAAGTATTAATTTCTCAGCTCTACAGTAAGCTGATCTCTTAAAATTTTAACTATACTTTTTTTACGTGTTTTAAAATTTATAAAAGATTGGAATAATTTTTAGCGGCAATTCGTTTTGTAAAGAATTTTTGTAAATCAATAAATTATGAGAAAAATTAAAAATTTTATCTCTTATGACTACACTTGTACGTTAGCGTTGACTTTATATTACCTCATTAATCTTTTACAATATAGTTGTATAAATCTTTCATTTGAAAAAAAATGTCTTTACTAGTAATAAAATCTTAATGACACTGTATTTAAAATTTTAAATAAGAACAGAACAAGTAACGCTGATTATATAAAATCTAGAGAACACCGTCAAGTAGATACAGTATTTTTATAAAAATGTTGAGATACTTTTTATTATTTGGGTTGTGTCTCCGTGGCACTTTGCAGAATACAATTGAAGAAATTACAGTAAGACAATTTAAAAATTGAAAAAAAGTTTTATATTATGCATTAATTTCAAGAAATTAAAGTAAAATTTTATTTTATTGAATTATTTATGCTTATTATTAATTATATTTAAATGTTTTCAATATCAAACTTAAGTGTTTTGACAGTATAATAAATAATATATAATGTTATATGTAAAATAATTTGCAACATTTAATTTTAATAGAACAATAATAATTTGTCAACATCTTATCTATACCAGAAACATGGATATAATTTAGAAAAACGTAATAATAACAAATTGAAATAAACACTATAATTTTTGTACAATTTTATATCTATATTTCTCATTAACGAAAAATTTATTTTAGAACCATTTTCTGAATTCAATGAGTTAGTCAATCATGTCCTTCATAGACCAAAAAGAGAAACACGCCAAGTAGAATTTTTAGTAGATGGAGAAAATATAATTTTTAAACTTGTGCCTCTTAAATACAATGTGATGCCATCGCGAGTACCTGTATGGACCACCGAATCTGTACAAAATAATCAATTTAAATACACAAAACAACAATATGTAATTTTTTTTTGTTATGTAACAATTTTATAAAATATTTGTGTTTTAATTATTATTTATTGTTACTATGTCATTACAGACTTACATTTATCCCAAAGGAAAGTTCTACGAAAATTATAACGTTAAAGCTATAATGTATTCTTCAGAAAGAAATAATCAAAATGACTACGTGAGTAATAAAATAAACATAAAAAAAAACAAATAAACATTTATTTATTATTAAGAAATATTTAAATTTTTTTAAATTAAATTATAATCCTATGATAATTTCTTTAATATTGAACTTAAGAAAGCATTTTAATTACTATTGTCTATATTGGAATGCCTTTTCAAATAAAAGAATTAACCACAAACATAATATAAGTCGCAATCATAATTGACAGTAAAGATGTAGGTTGTCCTATGAAGAAATACGAACTTGATTTGAAAAGATGGGGCCTTTTGCTGAAACTTTTGTTCTATAAAAGCTTAAGAACAAGATCGACGCTCTCCCACCCTATTAATATCTATAATTTTTATAAGAAAGCTGAATGTTTTAATGATAGTCTAGCTTACTTTGGCAAAACTAAAAAGCTTTTCAGTAAAATGTTGGTTTCACGCTCTATGATTTCGATCTAAATTAAAAGAACAAGATTTTACTAATGGTCTCAAAGCAATTTTTTCAACAATTTAGAAAGAAAAAAAAATTATGTAATTGTTTAACTAATATTCATTAATAAGATTATTTATTTAAAATTTAAAATTTTAGTACGGCGTCTGCAGAGAGGGTTATCAAATGAAAGTGATTCAAACTAATCCCGATAAAATACAATCTTCTAATCTTACAAATTATAACGAGTATTATATCTCTGGTGCCAATACGCTTCTTGAATCATTTGTAATATTACCAAATGACAATGGTAATTTAAGTAAAATAAATACTTATAGTTTGTTAGATACTAATGAATTTATTATAAATATTTTTAGTCGAAAGCATTTCAGACAGGAATTCAAGTGAAATAATTAGAAAGCCGTTTGAGATACTGCGCCTAAAACTTTTGGTGGTAGTAGATTACTACTATTATCAGTAAGTCTGTTTTATACTCTATTTATTAAAAAAATGCATAACAAAGTCATGCATATATTTTATTTTTATTTAAAATGCAATTCGTTAAAATTTTTTAGAATATTTAATGGAAGTAAGAATGACATACTAACATATTTATCAATATTTTGGAATGCAGTACAATTAAAATTCAGAGAAATAACATTTCCGGAAGTTAAGATTAACATTACAGGAATTATTATAGCTAGGGTAAGTTCTAATTAGATATATATTTTAATATAGTTTTTACATGCTTAACAAAAATTCTAATGTTAATTTTCAGGATCCATTAGACCATGTATTAGTCAAAGATTATAAAAATCCATTAAAAATAAACCTTACAAATTTTTTCCATGATGGCTCCAAAGAATTTAAAAAATTTGGTACAGATGAGAATTATCCAAACTTTGATAATGTTATAATAATGACCAAGTAATATTTAGATTTAATAGTGTTTAAGTTTCTTATTTTCAAAACACATTCTAAAATGAAAATTAATTTTTTTCTAGTTATTCTGGAATTTGGGAAAAAGTTACGTATGCAGGTATTTAAATGAAATTTAATTAAATTAAATATTGTTATTGATTAGTTTATAATAATGATTTCATTTTAATTATATAATGTTTTTACATGTACTTTTTGTTTATAAGAAAAGTGTGTGTAGTAAACATTCTATAGATGCTGATGAAAACATAATCAATTTTATAAAAATACAATTGTTCTTAACTACATGGAATAAATTAAATTAGTTTTAATAAAATTAATATGGCGCTTTTATAAGTTGTCAAAATAAAAGATTTTCTATATCAATTACACAATTTTAAAGGCATGGCGGATATCGGTGGAATATGTCATAAATCAGTGACTTTCATTAGAGATAATGGTCATTTTGGAGGATTACCAGTAGCTATACATGAACTTGGACATACGTAAGGACCGATATTTGATTTTAAAATCGTTGTAATTTAATAAAAGTTAATAAATTACGTGACTTGAATTTAAAATTTTAATCTATTTTTTAGTCTCAATATGGAACATGATAAATCGTTTCAAACTAAGCAGGTTGGCTCAATCATGAGTGAATACGTCTCTAAAGCTGATTCAAATTTTTGGACAAAAAATGATTTAGAAGATCTTAAAGAATTTGCATCGTAAGCATAAGACTTTGTTAATTTAATTACGTATAACCAAAAATTATTATTTGGATTAAATATTTGAGAATAACATTTAAACAAATTCATTTAATTAATTATTTACTGAAATCCAATTGAAATTATCATTCCAGAATCCAGAAGTCATGGTGTCTAAATACAACTTTTAGAAATGTCTAAATACATCTACAATACATTTACAAAGAAATACTTCGTCTCGATGAAAACAATATAATGTATTACAAATCAAATAATAATTAAATAATAATATTACTAATCAAATTTTCTATTTTATTTTACTTTGCCTAAAAAATTTATCGTAGTTTCCTTTCCATAGCCTTCGTAAAACAATTCCAGTTGTGAAAGTTCGCTTGCTAGATGTTAATTTTAATTTTATCTGAATTATTAGAACAAGCTATAGTTTTAAACAAATTAATTTGTAGAGTATTCTAATCATTTTATAAGAATTAGATGTATAACTTAATAATATTCAATAAAAAAAGTATAACTAATTTAGTAATTTATTTAGTCAATCTATCATATAAAAAGTATCATTTTACATCAACTAATTATGAAAAAATCTTGAAATTGAATTATTCACATTTTTGATTTGCACATTTTATTGTCTCAACTTTATATTATTTAAATTCCCTGTCTACGTAGTGTCAGAATTTGTCGCAATTAAAAATTATAAATCTCTCTCAATATACTGATTGTATAAATTATTTAACTTGACTTCAAAATTTTATTCGCTAGTAATAAATCTTATTGATAAAGTATTTAGAATTACAAAAAATATTAAGATCAAACATCATTTATTACTTAAAAGCCAGATTATACTAGTGAAAGTATATTGTATGTACTACTATTAAAATGTTAAGTTTCCTTTTATTATTTACGTTATGCCTTTGTGGCACTTTGCAGAAGACAATTGAAGAAATTACAGTAAGCTATGATAAGGATAATATAATAAAAATTATTTTATTTAGAAATTTATATTAAAAAAATCAAATTTACTTTTTATTGAATTATTTGAAATTTTCGCTATGTATTACACCAAAATATTTCAAAAGTACTTTTCTTATGTTTTTTATACTAAAATTAAAATTAAAAACACCAAGAAAATAATTGAAAAATTTATTTTTAATAGATTGATAGTGACTTGTCAAGAACTTATCGCCATACAAATTTCGAATCCAACATAAACAAACGTAATAATAGAAATTATAAATTTGAATAAATACTAAAACTTTTTTTTATGTTCTTTAATAAAGAAAAATTTATTTTAGAACCAGTTGATGAATTTGATAAGTTAGTCAGCCAAACTTCTCATCGATCTAAAAGAGAAACACGTTTGGTTGAATTTTTAGTGGACCGAGAAAGTATTAACTTTACTCTTATACCACTCAAATACAATGTGGTACCCACACGTGTACCTGTATGGATCACCAAATCTGTTCAAAATAATCGATTTCAGTACTCACAACTTAATAATGTGAAATATTTTTCAATAATATAATAGTTTAACGAAATAATTACTACCATTATTAATAATTATTTTTATTTTATACTTATAGACTAACATTTATCCTAAAGGAAAATTTTATGAAAATTATAATATGAAAGCAGTTATGTATACTTCAGAAAGAAATAATCGTAATGACTATGTGAGTAAAAATTTATTTTATTAAATATAAGTAATATCTAATATAAGATGTACTATTTAACAAAGAATAAAACAATGGATTAAATTTTTATCTTATAATTCTATTTCTAATAAGCTATAACAAAGTTGATAATTTATATATTTTTGATCTCAGTTATATTTTATTACCTAAGTATTTTTTTTTTATTTTAATTTCTGTTCAAGACACATCACATGTGTTTTCAATTAAGTCAATATAATACAGACATCTGGTTAAACTTACCAAAAGCATAATGTATTCGATTAGCCTAGCTTTAATAATAAAATTAATTTTTTTAAATTTATAATTTTAGTATGGCGTCTGCAGAGAGGGTAACTTAATGAAAGTAATTCAAACTCATCCTTATAAAATACAAATTTCACACCTTACAAATTATAATGATTATTCTATTCCTGATACCAAGACGGTTCTTGAATCATTTGTAGCGTTACCAAATGACGATGGTAATTTAAATAATATAAATATCTACGCTTCATAAGATGACAACTAACTAAATCATAAATATTTTTAGTCACGAGTGTTTACAAAAATTCAAGCTTTTTCGAAATAGTCAGAAAGCCATTCGATATTTTGCACATAAAAATTTTAGTGGTCGTAGATTATTTTTATTATCAGTAAGTTTTCAGTGTATTTCGTTCATTAAAATTTAAAATAAACTTATATATTTAATTTACTCTAAATGCAATAAATAAATGTTTAATATCTGATTACTCAGAAAATTTAATGGAAATATCAATGACATATTACAATATTTAACAATATTTTGGAATGCAGTGCAATTGAAATTCAGAGAAATTTTATTCCCTGAAGTTAAAATTAATGTTACGGGAATTATTATAGCCAGGGTAAATAAAATTAGAATAAAATATATTATTACAATTTTTATTATAATTTAATAAATATTAAATGTTATTTTTAGGATCCGTTAAACCACATATTTGTTAAAGATTATCGAGATCCATCAAAAGTAAATCTAACTTATTTTTTTAATGAAGGCCCTGAGGTGTTTAGAAAGTTTGACCAAGATGAAAAGTTTCATAATTTTGATAACGTGATGATAATAACAAAGTAACTAGTATTATTAGACCTCGAAATACATTTTTATTTTTTGAATATTTTTTAAAAATTAAATTAAATTTTTCAGCTCTACTGGACTTTGGGATATTTTTGAGCATGCAGGTACCTTAATATATTTAAAATGTTATATAAAGATTTACATTACTTACAATTAGTTCTACAATTATTATTATAAAGTTTTTTGCATTAATTGTAAGCCGTTAATAGTATATTATGCACCAAAAAATATTTTTTAAAAATAATTATATAATTTATAAATTAACAAATTTGCAAAAATAATTTCGTATCACATGTTAAACTTTTGGTCAGTGTATTTGGAGCCAAGAATTACTTCATAGGTGTGTAATGTTTCAATCCATTTTATTTTTTTGCGAACTTGAGGATAAGAGGATTTTAACTTTTCTAACATTTTTAATATTAATCTGCTTCTGGTATACACGTTTTCATTCATCGATAATCAATTGAATAGAAATGGTATGATGTTTAATAATTTGAAGTGCTAAAATAGTAAGATCTTCCTATCATCAAATTTGTAAAAAGTAATATGGACTGGAGGTAAAGCCTTAGCAATCAAATTGATCGATTGAAATTTTACATATAATGTATAAGCTTAAAGGATCGAGATAAAATTCTAATTGAAATAAGTTTAATTTATTTTTTATTTTAAATAAATTAATAACAAAAACTATTTAGAAGAATATTAATTTTGACTAGGCATAATATGAACTGTTACGTCCTAGGACATAACATCATTATTCTCGAAAAGCAGAACATATTTATTTAATTTAATGTTCGTTTCTTAATCAGTATTAAGGTCATTACTTACTGGTCAAGAATAAAATATTTTTTTTTCATTAAAAACATAATTTTTTATAGGCTTAGCTAACACCGGTGGAATCTGTCGGAAATCTGTTACTTTCATAAGTGATAAGGCTGATTTTAGTGGAATACAAATAGCTGCCCATGAACTTGGACATACGTATGAACTGGAATTTGATAAATATAACCATGATTATAAAAATTAATTTTATACTTTGTCAATTTCAAATTTTAACATATTTTTTAGTCTGAGCATGGATCACGATAGATCATTTCAAACTCTGAAAATTGGCTCTATTATGTATGAAAGCGTTTCTAAAGCTGATTCAATTTTTTGGACAAAAAATGATCTAGCAAATCTTAAAGAATTTGCATCGTAAGTATGAAATTTTATCTTATTACCAATAATTTTTACCTATTTCAAATGCTTTAATTTGTGAAAGAATTTAGCTAATTTATTTATTTTCTTTTTTTTTTATATATTATGAAATAAATATTGCAGAAAAAATTACATTAAAAATGTAACAAGAATCGTTAATGTATTATTTTCTTTTATATAATATATCTAAAATTATCATTTTTTTAGAATACAAGCGTCATGGTGCTTAAATACAACCTTTAGAAATGCCTAATTACATTTGCAAAAGAAAAAACTAGTTTATCGTGATAAACATAACAATTAATATTATGTATGAATAATATGAAATAGAGTATATGATGTACCGTTTAACAAACAACAATAAAATAATATTTTGCAATCGAATCAACATAATATAGAATTTTTTACCTTACCTGTAATTCTTTAAATAATTAATCACATTTTTAGCTTCAGGTATTTTTATAGTATTTATAATTTTAAAAAATTACTTTTTGAAAGATAAATATTTTAGCCAAATTTGATATGAATTTTACATTTTTTGTCATAGGTTTTAAACAAAATCAATTCAATTTCAATAAAACAAAATTTTGTTAAAAGTAGTAAATTTTATAAAATAAATATTATTTTTAAATAATCGATTCTCAAATAAATTAATCTTTCTGTAACTATTTAAGACCGTTGTTTACTTAACAAATTAACCTCTTCCATAATAAACTTTTCTAAGGGTAAAAAAAAAGAAGTCAAAAGCTCTGCAAGCTCCTAGTAGCTTCATTACCTCGTACATCGTAAAAAAAAGCTGGAACACAAAAATAGTGGACACAAAACTCAAGCCATCCTTAATCCTAAAGGCCAACTTTATGCAACTTCTCTAGCCTTCTCTCTCCCTTATAGTGTAAAAGCATTTGCACGTAGCACCTATAAAACTTTGGCCTCACTTGGAGCTTGTAAAATCTTCTTTTTCAACTTTGCGGACTCTTGCAATTACACGGTAAACGAATTCCCCGTCAACGTATCCGAGAGAGGACGTTACGAGAGACGCAAATTCGACCTGAAAACAAGCAAGAGATGCGTTGAATAGCCTTCGGCTAAACTACCCTTTACCCTGCATATAACAAAGTCATGTCTACTCTTCTGTCTTTGCTCTATCACCAAGGATAAAAGCCGCGCAAGATTTTCCATAAATGGACGGTGTACTAAAGATGCTCGTTCCAGAGCAAGAGTGAGCAGTGTAGCTGCTGCGGTCCGCAGATATAGACATATCGGATAAGTATAAAAGCTACCGTTCTACTATAGCAACACTGTGATATGAGGGAGTGCGTATTTAGATGATAGTAGACAAAAAGAAAATAGCAGGAAAGAAGAAAGCGAGTAATAGGGTCGCAGCGGCATCACCATGATTATGTCGATAACGATAAGCATTCGGCTCCGAGCATAAGTACCCTCGAGCCCGCAAGCTCTCCAAGAATTGGATCGTCTTTTTTTACGTCCAATGTGTTTATTTTGCTTGCGGCTGTCTTTATGTACATCTAAGATTAACTTACTTTTCTTTCTTTCTTTCTTTTAATGCTTTATCTTTTGTCTAGAGAGAATTTCCTTGCAAGCTCGCAGCTACGTAAAGCTTCAGCTGCCACCGCAGGTCTTCTATATCCCCAATTGTTCGGCAGCATCGACACACCCGAGAGACAAATGGACCGGCTTACTGATCCGTTGCGGTATATAAGATCTAAAGCGTTATTCAATGCCTCGACAATTATATCGCATTTCCGTTGCTGGCTTTGTGCAGGGATTTCTAGGTAGATCGGAAGCTCCGTGAGCGTATCAAATTAACGACTTGCAGCGGCAAGGTTGACGCTGCGGTTCTGAGCTAGAGAGAAAGATAGACAGAGGAGAGAGGAGGGGGAGACTAGAAAAGCGAACTAGTTGGTCTTCGCCCCCCCCCCCCTACTGCTGCCGCTATTCCGACTCGCTTCGCTGGAGTAGCTGTTAGTGCACTCAACGGTCAAAAATTCACGAGCTCCGACGCCGAGCTTGCGGCGCTACGGTCAAGTGGGAATATTTCGCGCGCAAGCTTCCGTACTACTATACGACTACTACTGATACTACTACAACTACTACTTTTGCTATGCAAGTAGCGCTATGAGATAGCGGTGATTCTAAAGCTCGCTTTGATATTGGCTTAGCATAAATTCAACCACGATGAGGAAGGAGGTAGGGGGGTGGAGGGAGAGATGATAGTCGAAACCTCTTTATGCGGTTCTTATGCGGCAAAGCCAACATTTTAATGATGAAAATTTAAATGCCCGACAAAATAAGTGTGCGCTTTTACAAGGTATCCCAAGAGCTTTGAAGATGGTTTTACCTGCTCTCGCACTAAATAAAATTTTATCATATCTACGGATGAATCTGAAGTTTAGATTTTTTTACTTTTACATCTAGAATTATATTATCATATTTTTTCTTATTCGTCTTTAATTAAAATTATTAAAATGAAAATGGTCAAAAAAATTTTGGAAATTTTTTTTAAAGTTTTTTAAATTTAAAGTATTACCGCAAAAGTGGTATCGTTGGTAAAAAAGAGAAAAATTTTTAAAATTGCAATATGGTATATTTCCTGGATGATTTCTCTAGGGAGTGTAGCTTAGGCTTGACTAATTAAGCCTCTCATGGGAAACACTCCATCAAATACTAATGGCCAGATATAGTAATTAGCATCGTCGTAGTTTATAATTAGATTTACAATAGCTGATTAATTGATTTGCGCATTAGATACTTAGGGGCTAGGAAAACCTATGTAGGCAGGCAAGCAAGCAGGTAGGTCCAATTCTAATTTCAAAATTCATATTTCAATGGATATATCAAACGGAATGCAACTTCAAAGCTGATTACACACACACAAGCAATTGTATATAGCAAGAGTATATCAAGAGTAATAGTAGTAGATTCCAGTGTTTGATATTATTTTCGTGCGTTACTAAGTACTCGCAAGCAAACATTTCAATACAAGCATAAATAAATACATACATACTAAAGCCGCGAAAAATAAATTAACAGAGAGCCCCAACAAAATACATAATAAGCAGAATGGTGGTTTGACTAATCCTATTAGAAAATTAGTTTGATGGAATTAAAAGGTGCAAGTTTGTCGGTCGACCGAATTTAGGTGTAACAACAACAAGTCTGCTTTTTGGCCAGGGAGGAGGTGCAAGGAAAAAAAGAAGGTCAGAGGGCGCTAATATTGGTAAATATAACTCAGGCTGGGCCGCAAGTTGGACCACTCTCACGAATGTTCAGCGGTGCGGGACTTTTGAGCCTGAAGAGTATACACACTTACATATACACACACACACACGCTAACTACTTTGCTCGACTGCATCGACTAAGCCCAACAACACAGCAAGTTAAAATGATATGACGCCGCGCGAAAGCTATACATGTGTATATGAAGGAGAGAAGCTCGCGAGGAGCAAGCAGCAGCATCCTTCTCTGCAAAAGCCAGAGGCAACTTTTACCCCAAGCCGAGAATCGCGTTTGCAAGTTATAATTTCATTAGGCAAACTCTTTGTATGCTTGGACCGCTAGATCGTCTAGTTCCCCCCTCTTTCCTTCACTTGCCCCTTCTGCACTACCACCTCTCTTTAGACCGCATTGCCAGCACCCACTTATACTTTACTCCCTAATCAAGAGATCATTCGCGCATGAGAATATCGTAAGCTACTACTGACTGCACTATGCAATTTTCGTGCTCGCTAATCGTATTTATTTTTAGATTATTAGAATAATATTTCGAGTAATAATTGATGTATGTGGAGTGTTTGATAAATGAATTATTACTAAATGTAACTTTATACTTATACACATATACATTATAAATTATCTTGATGATTAAATTGTTTATTTGTATATTATAGATTAATATTGCTTCATGTGTGTTAAGTTTGTATATTGCGTGTGGTTTATTGATTTACCAGGGAAAAAGTGTACGTTATTATGCAAAAGTGTTGTGCCTGGTAAAAAAAATAAAAGTGCGCTACTACAACTACTACTGCTTTTTCTCCTCCTCCTCCTCCTCCTCCTCCTCCTCCTTCTCCTGATGCTGCTACTCTTTTACGAGAAAATTCTCGAGCTTTATCTTCATGATACAACGGAATAAAGTCGTAAAAACAACAACTAAGAGTATGATGAGCATAAAAAAGATATTATAGCCTTGGATATAACACTTCATTACTTTTACAAACTTATATTAACTTTTACAAACAATAGGATATACATACATACTTATATACCTGCATATACTACATATTTACCGCAATATAATACATACTTGTTTATCTTTACAGGCAAAATGTAAGAAAATGATAGGTATATTTCGATACAAGGGTGTTAAGTTCACTTTTTTCGTAGTAATAATCGCAAAGTGCGAATTATTGAGTGTCTAAACACAAGAGTATTGCGATTGTCTTTTACGAAAAAGTAATTTACACGCGATCATTTTTGTTATTTTGTTAATAGAGTGCTTGGATAAAATAAACAATTTTGTTTTTGAATTTAACGCATATCTATGATATTACTTAACATAAGACGTATAAAAAGACCTCAAAAGTTATACGTCCATTGTAATAAATAACGCTTGTAAAAACCAAACGTTAAATGAACACTCGACATCTCGTAACTCTCAATTTTTTAGATCCTTATAATACTAACAAAACCCCCATACAACGTGTTACTGACTTTTCTATAAATAAATAAGCAGTCATCTCACACCCCATGCAGAACAACATTTCAAAGCGAAATGCAAAAGCCGTTGGCCAGTCGGACGCTTCTAGTCCCTTCGCTTCATTAAACATGAATTTCTCTCGTAGCTTCTCATTGGATGACGAGATGAGGGGAAAGGGACTAGCTGTGCTTTATATACCAGAGACCCGTCAGAAAGATAATCGCAGAAATGGACAATAAGCCGCGCGTCTAGGTAGCCAAGCCTTACTCTCTCACTCGGACTTCCCGACACGATGCTGTAAGAGAGGAGGGATAGTAAAGGGGAAGTAGTGGCATAAATTCAGCGCGTCGACGTATCGATTCCGCGGGTAAAGGGGACTTATCTCTAAACCCTCTCTCCCGTTGCCGTCATTCCTCCTCTCATTCTCATCCTTTACTCTAACCAACGATTCCAACGTGTCGAGCTAGCTAGCCCTTACTAAGCCCAAATCCAAGCCAGCCAAAGGATATCGGGCAGACCGCCAAGCCAATCAGTTTTCGTCACTAGTCCCACAATGAGCTCCGATTTATACTCGAGACTGGTTTTCGAGGGCTCCTTCCTCCTCCTCCTCCTTCCCCCTTAGGGTATACCTACCTCTCCCTCTGCAATTTTTCTTCCGGTAAGACGAAGCAAGCTATGGCCACCCGAACTCTCTTCAACTCCACTGGGGAATGTTTGGTCGCGCGGAAGGATTTTTACGGGGCTATGAGGATTGATCGTGCGACGAAGAGATTCGCTATGTTTTTTACCTGAGGTTTGGACTTTTGATTGTTTATTGAATTATAGGGTTTTAGAAGATTTTTGGGGGGTTTTTTAAGAAAATGAAAATTTTTTGTATTTTTTTGATGGACACTTTTTGGAATAAAATTGATGATTTTGCATTACTATCCTATTGAAATGATCGATTTGACGATTATCAATTTTAAAAGTTATTGCTTTTCATTCTTCCATTTACCGGTTTATAATTGAGATGTTATATAATGGTCAATTTAAATGCAGAAAATGTTCGTGTATAATGTTAATTACAGCAATTTCATCTAACAAAAGAAAGGTTATATAATGTGATCTCTACAGCTGCTGTTTCAACCTTTTAGTATTTAAATTAGGTTTATATTCTTCTGCTGCTATTCTCGGTATTACACGATTACATTTCTTTTTTCCTTTTTTTTACTGATAATTCTTTTGCTCAGTGTTGTTTTAAATATAAAAAAAAAAATGAAAAATTTTATTCATCATAAAGTTCTTTGAAACTGTATTTTTTTATTTACTTTTTTTAAATTAAATTGAAGTAATTTATTGTATAACGATGTCTCATTTAAATGAATATTAAAATACAAATGTAGTGTTTAAACGAGAATATTAAATTTTTAAAGAATTTGAATTTACCAATTAAAAAGTCTATTGTATTTTAAATGTATGAGGTAGTAGAAAATTGTTCAAAATAATCACATGAGTAATGTGGTCTATGACAACCGTAGAGCATATATATTCAATTTAGCATAAATACATTAAAATTTTCTCGGCTGTATTAGCGAACTTGAAAAGTAAAGCCAAGTTTTTATGTAAGCGAAAAAGCAGAAGAATCAAGAGCCAAGATTTCGGAAGGGGATATATTTTCCAAAGAAAACAAGATTCCCGTTCTCTTTAAGAGAGCCATCAAAGGCAAGGCAAGAATCACGACGCGGAAAATGAGCAGCAGTAGCTCATCTACTCTCTTTTGATGGAAAAGGCTAGTTTTAGGACGTCTTTTCACTTTGTCGTAAAATTTCAAAATTACGCTTGAGAGCTATATCAAATACCTTGATATAACGTATCCTACGTATAAAACTATATATGCACTTGTGTAGAAAATTTTTTTTAATCCCACTTTTGTATAACGTATACTTTTATTTTATTTCATAAAAAAAAAAATTGTTTTTAAATGTTTTATAACCCCATGAGGAAAACAACGCGCGAAATGTATATTTTCCGTTATTTAACTATTTACCCAAAAGCTACACGGATTTTACAAATCCTTTCACGCTTATAAGCTTTAATAAAAGATACAAACATTCGTGAAATTCAAACTTTCATCTAAAACTCTAGAAATTACAACCAAAATAAAAGAAAGAAAATTTAAACAAAGTTTAAACCATCCAAGCATATTGCATTTAATTAATTATCATCCTCTAATCCCTACCTCTCTTCCTCTCTATAATACGAAACCTCAAGCATACACATCCTTCAATCCTTTCCATCAATATACACGCCTCATCCAATTAATCGTGAACATCAGTGTCGAAATCGCCAACCAAACGTCACTCGGCATTTAAGTCCCAGACTGCAGCGTACATACACTCATGGGAGAAGTGAACCAGACACACAAGTACATATACATACATATACATACATACGATTGTTGGATGCACAACGACGGCATACTAAATCTCGTGTACATACATGTCCTCGATACGTCCAAAAGTGAAAACGTTCGTTCAGCTTGACATGTGACCATAAGCATGTTTACGTAGGCATATATATACATACATTCAAGAATATATATATACGATTAGCATTGATGAAAGGATAGTTGATCAAGGGAAAAGCGTTTGTAAACTTAGCAAGAAGAGAGACATCACACTTAGAAGACGTGTCCACACACACATTTACCGCAAGTTTCAATCCTAGAGAAAGGACGATTTCCTCGTTTGATTCGCGTTAATTATACCTGCTAAGTATTAGAAGCTCGATCGTCGGTCGTTATATATTATGCTCTCGACACTTCTACTGATCGCGAACAGTCAGTCTCGACTTCTCTCCCTTCTGCCTGCCAACGCCGCGTACTTCCTCACCAGTCAAAGCGTACCTATACCCGCTCACCGCTTACTCGCGCGCTCGCGCTAGTTAAAGGTGTGCACAAAGGCTATTACGGAACTTTAGTTTAATTACGTCGCTGCACCAGTTCTCTCTCTCTCTCTCTCTCTCTCTCTCTCTATCCTACCTTAACTCTCCCCCCCCCCTCACATCCTACTCGCCTACACTCAACTCGTCCCGCTAATGGGCTTGTTTGGATTCCGTACCTGACGGCGGCAAGCGCGAGAGCGCATTAACTTGCCCCCTCCTCCTCCTCCTCCTTCTTCTCTGGCAGTTCTACTTGTACTCCCTCGACGTAAGGGGTTACTTCAACTTCCCCCCCCCCTTCCCCTCTCTCTTCTTGGAAGGAATTGGCGAGGCAAGGCATAACTTTTACCGAGACAACGGTTGTTCTGCCTTGGAAATTCCCAAGAGTCGGTCTTATAAGCCATTTGTCTGGTTTCGCTATACTGGCTTTTCTCCCTCTCTCAACTTCATTCCTACATTGTAACATGGAAGATATGCTGGCTTGAGAAATAAGGATGCAATTGAATACGTGTATATATGAGACTATATAGTGTGCTTGGTCTTTTAAATGTGTAAGACATTAATAATTACTAGCTAATTGTGATTGATGGAATATGATTTGATAATGTTGACGGTTAATCAGAGCTTGCAAGCTTTATCTATTTTTAGATTGCTCGAATCTGGAGCAAGATGTAGGTTGTGAATTTTAAAAAACTTTTATATTTGACTTTTTATGCTGAGGAATTTTTTATAATACTTGAGTCATGTTGTTTTAATGTAAATATATAGATGTTGCTGTTATGAGAAACATTCAAGCTTACAATTTTGCATATTTCAATAACGGAAAAACAAATAGTTTAAATAAAAGATGTTGTATATATATCTGGTAAGAGAAAAATATGCAAGCGTCAAATCGCAGCTTGCTCTTTCTCGAAATACCCCTTTTTTTCGGAATTCAACCAAGCTATAAGAATTTCACTTGACTGCCACTTCATAGTTCTAAACGTTCCACCAGATTACATTTAGTATTACTACAGTTAAGAAATACTTTGTCTTTGAATTTTTTATATTTCTCTTCGAATAACGAGAGCTTTTCATAATACAATACACTTCTTATTTTCCATTTTTTAGACGTTTCGTAGATTTTCTTGGCTGTTGCTGCTGCTTCTGCAGCTACCACGGAATCTTTCTCGCAGTTACAATTTTGTTCCTTAACGGGGATGAGAGAGCAAATTTTTCTTGTATTTTTCTGCGCCGCACACCTTGATATAAACTTGAGAGGCAGCCAGTCGTGCGAAAGAGCTGAGATTTTTTCTCTGGACAGCCGATTGTCGGCCAAAAACCAGCAAGAGAGAGAGAAGCTTCCTCCTCCTCCTGGCTCCCGAACAATTGACACATATAGCAAATGCTGCGGAAATTTTCAGATTCTCTCTGCGCACCTTTTTTTCTTTCTTTCTATCTTTTTTTTCTCTGTCATTCGGATGAACAATTTTTTTTCCCTAGATTATATAACTTTTTTGTCTTTTTTTTTTTTGAATGAATATTAAGGTAAATGCTGGGACAATGTACTGGCCAGTAATGATGAATAAAAGAGAACTACAAGACGATAGAATTTAAAACATTATACCCACTTCAACAAAATTCTTGAATTCACCTGCTGGTTTTTCATTTTTAAAGATAATTTCTATTTTTAACAACGAAGAACATGTTAATTTGCCTCCATTTAAATATAAAAAGAAAAAAATTGAAAAGAAAACTTTTAATTTAGTATTTAAGAAATATATCAAAATAGCACACTGTTTAAGAGCAATCGAAATAAAAATTTAGAGCTCGTTCAATATTATCAATCGTCAGGTACAATACACATCCTCATAAAACCCAAAACTATACCTATTATTCTTTGCACTTACATATAACGCTCGAAAAAAAAAATTATTCGCCCCACTTAACCCATAGTTCCACAACCCTGAGCTTTTTCGCGAAAAGTAAAAAAAAAGAAAAGTAAAAGGGCAATACCATCGAGGTCAGAGAGTGATTCGGCAAGTTCGCTGATCATTCGTTCGTTCGCTTGCAAGAAGAGAGAGAAAATGAACGTTAAAGAAGAAGGAGCTCTGGCCGAGTCGTCCGCATCCGATAATTTCGAAGTAGCAATTTAATTACGAGTACGCCCTCGATTACGAGGCGTGCTCGTCGAAGAAATCGAAGTCAACGAGCTTAAGCTTCCGCAGTTACGTTGTCGTCGTCCTCGTTGTCTTTGTCGTAGCTGGCGTCTTCTTTCTCGCTTCGTATATACTTACGTTCTCGCTCTTGTCTTCCTTTGGTATGGCTGGCGTGAATTTGTATGAGCACTGCTGAATGTCAAAGCCTTAGCCTCCCCCCCCTCTCTTTCCTTCCTGTCCTCTTCTCTTACCAATGTGCGATGAGGTCGCTGTTACAAACGAGGTCTGCTAGAAAGAGAGAGAGAGAGAGAGAGGGACGGGGAGTAGCGAAATTTCATTAGTCCGGAAATTGTCATTACGCGCTATTTCACATTGTCGTCCGAGAACTTTCATTGCATCTCTCTCTCTCTCTCTCTCTCTCTCTCTTTCTCCTTCTCTTTTGTCCTTTCTTAATGCTAACGCTTGAAATAATTTTATTGGCTGAGCTGGCTAAATTTTCCAAATGAAAATTGCTACAACGGGTTAAAGGATTATAATAAAAATCGTTTAGCTGATTCAATAAAATATTTATTTTGTTTGAATGGTTCTTTCTTTTTTTGCAATTTGTTTTTCTATTCATTTATTTATTTTTATTTTTTATTCTTTCATAAAAGCTCGTTTTTTACTGTGTTTTACGAGATTTTTGAAAAATTTTAAACATTATGTACTTTTCACGTTATTTACTTTTTTATTCATTTATTAATCCTGATAATATTCCATTTCAAATAAAAAGATTTATAAAGAATTTAACTTTCAAAAATAAAGCTCATTTTAATTTTCCAGGTAATGAAACGAAAAACTCAAAAAAAAAGAAAAAAAATGTTTTATTTATCAACAAACATGAATCATTAAATATTTAAATTTCGTTGAATTTTATTACTAAAAAATAACAAAATTGCAATAGCATAAAAATTGTACAACTATATAAAAAAAATTTACAAAATACACCAGCAGCAGTATAGCATTAAACCAGCTCTTAGTTTACAATACCGTTACGCTTAAATTGTCAGATCCCCACGGCAGTCAAGAAATCCCAAGTCCCTTTCTCTTACTCTCTTCAACGCACAAGACATTAGCCCATCAAGCAAGCGGTAGAGCATCAACCCAGGTGGGTTCTTCGGTCATAAAAGTAAACGTAGGATAGAATAGCACAGAGGAGGTGGAGGAGGAGAAGGTATCCAGGACGCATAACCACTTTCCGATCGTTGCGGCTTCACCTGAGGATATCAACGAGCTGCTGCTGTTACCACTAGTACTGCTACTACAGCTCGGCAATCTCCCTTGGCGCAGTTGGACTTTCATCAGCCGGATTCTGGGTTAGCTGTAGTACTTCCTGCTGCGGCTGCTGTGGCTGTGGCTGCTGCTGCTGGTGCTGATGGTTCTCAGTTTCACCGAAGAGCAGTCGTACGTTGACGGCACCTCGCCACCATCGGTACCACGGACTCACTTGGTTCTTCGAGAACAAAATTAAATTGCTACTGTTATATTAGGAGATATAAGTACTCATACGATTTGTCTCTCATTTATACTTGGTTTAATGGCTAGTGTTATGAGAACTCGGCAAATCTTTTTAAACCTCTCCTTTAAACGCGATTTCTTTTATTTGTTTTTTTTTTTTTTTTTTTTTTTTTGTGAAATCTAGGCTACAATGGATTGAAAAACAAGAATGAGAAGGAAAGTTAAAAAATATCGTTTTATCAAACGCGTACAGGATATGGAAAATATGAGAAGAGTCTTCGCGAAAATAGCATTCGAATAAGCGATGATGCGTTTGTGAAGAGGAAGAGTAGTTGCGCGTCGATCATTCGATAAGTTGAGCAGAAGAAAAGAGCCTTTTGATTTTTATGGTATATCTATAGGCGTTCGCGATTTTACTCTTTCTCTACATCACTATGCTATCTATGACAGCGACACGTGAACTCGGGAAAATGTCGATCGAGTATTTTGAGTGTGTATGTATATATATAAGCATAGAAGAGGGCTGCTTTTGGAAGTGATTGATTTTCAGATTTTTACTGTGTTGCTGTCTGGCTTTTGAGGAGTTTGTGGTTGAGATACGTGTATATACATATTTTGTTTCATGAATGATGAGGCTAAACCTGGGTATTGGGTTACTGAAAGGAACGATTATTATTTTTAAAAAATGATAAAGCTAACATAACTTTTTTTTGACTTGTTAAATACTGTTTAAACATTTTATTTATTTATTTATTTAAGAATTTATACGGGCGCGTGCGCCCTTTACTACAATTTTACCTATATTATTAACCCATAACATATACGGTGTCATAGTCCTCAAGCCGCGTTGTCCGAATCGATAGATGCCAGTTCTCGAACCCAGGCCTCCAGGTTATTAGACTGGCGCTCTACCGACACGTCCACGCACGACTCTCATTTTATAAAACTTTTTTTTTAATATTGTTGTAATAATTATAGTGTTAATTAAATACTACATAAAACAAGAGAAAAGAATAATAGCTTAAAAAATTTTATTCTACGCGAAAAATGTTATTTATGCTGAGAATTAAATGAATTTCATTCAGTTAATAAAGCCCACTATTACGAACTCAGCAAGTACGTAAGATAAAAGACTTAAATAAGGCTAGCAAGGGACAATAAAACAAACTATTCTCTAAGAACAGTAAGCCAGTGTCTCTCTTCTGCTCTTTTCCCCCCCACATTCCATGAAAACTTCCTCGCTTTGTATCCTCCTTTTCCCCCTCTATACCTTTTCTTGACTCCTTTACTTACAGCCAACTCTATATCTTTCTTGTTTGGCTATCCAACTCTTCATTCGGCATCATAACCAAGAAACCACCTACTTGCACATTTGGAAGAGAATGTACTCTTGTTGAAAACTTCTATACTTAACTTACGTTGCTCATTTCGCGTAAAAATATTTTATTCAAATTATATTGTTTGTTGTAAAAAAACTTTTTTATTTATATTTTTGTTTTATAGAAAAAAAATATAAATTACTATAAGTTGATAAAATTTTGTTATTAATTAGTTTTATAAGAGTCGTTATTCTATGGTATACCTAGAACTAACACTAACAATTAACAACCCAACTTTATCCTATTAAAATTTTAATCCAAACAAATTTGATTAAGCAATTATTCACTTAGCAAACCCATGAGCAATTGTAACCATAAATATATATACATATTCGAGTACCAAATTCGTCTTTTAAACAGTATACAAGACTATATGGTCATCCGATTAAATTAATTCAAATTGTTTTAAACGAAATTGTTCAGATCCTTGTAAACCGAACAATATTGTTTGTCCTTGAGCTAACCAGCAGCAACAGCAGCAGCAGCAACTACTGTCGAATTTGCAAATTCATGCAACTTAATTTACATGCGCATAATCTTGTAATAGCATGCGTAAACTAACTCGAAAATCTTGTTTCTCAACCACATTGCTCTACTTCCCTGCACTACGTAAGAATAACACCAAGTCAAATTAACACTAAATAACCAAAATTATAAGAATAAAAAAAAAATCTATCAAATTATCGAATCGAATTACTATTGCGCTTAAATAACAAACGATAAATTTTTAATCTCGTAAGCAGACTTTTTATTCTAAAAAAACCAACGACTGGCAAGGGGACGTGCAAAGCCAAACAAGACAAGTGAGATAAAAAAAGAATTGAAGCAAAAAAAAAAAAAAGAAGAAGAAAAGGGACGACTGGTATGGCCTAGAAGGTGAAAAAAGAAGGAGCGAATCGCCCACTCTGTCGATTAGTGTCTCTCGTCGACCATATCGTTTCTCCCAAGGGGGTTACTGCTACTACTGCTGCTGCAAGCTCCGAGCTTGCGTCTTTCGAATTTCTCGCCGGACTTTCGCACCCGCCGGACTGAAACTACTTTCAAGCAAGACAAAAAAGGAGGTTGGGTAGGATTTCCCGGGAGCGGTCGGGATAAAGACGTCGTCGTTGTCGTCGTTGGTTCTAGCACAGCTCGCAACTTTTACTACCCTCCCTTATACTCCGTCGACGAGTTGGACGAAGCGCGCGCGCGCGCGCACGACACGTCGCTGAGATTCCGCATTTCAGTCGGAACAAACGCGCTCCGACGTCTTTCACGCCTGCTGCTACTCCTAAGTCCAACGCGTACCTTAAGGCTGATAATGAAAAAGGAAGAAAGAAGGAAAAGGAGGGTAGTAAGTCTCCCAGCACAGTTGCAGGCTGGTGAGATGAAACGCGATCGAGCTTACTCGGCTGGGGAATAAAAAAAACGGTGAAGGAGAAACTGGGCCGGACTGCGAAGGTAACGTTGAGAAAAAGAGCTTTGCGGCAGGGATGCGACAGAGACGAGGAGGAGACTGAGATCTAAGGAATCAGACCTGGCCTGGGATTTCGTATATCTAGTGGAATAGAGAAAAGAAAGAAAAGAGAGTGAGGAAAAGAGTATCGACGAGAAAAGGGAACGAAGCTCGTTGGTGCTTTAATAGAGTCGCGACAAGTTCCGCAGTTGGAAGCTCTCTCTCTCTCTCTCTCTCTCTCTCTCTCTCTCTCTCTCTCTCTCTCGACTTGTTCTTTCGAGCGATCGACGTCATAAAAGTTCGGCCGCGTCGTGTTACTGTCAGACCGAGCTACTGTTACTACTGCCCACTTACTTTATACCTTCTTCTTCTTCTTCTTCTTCTTCTTCTTCTTCTTCTTCTCTGCTGCTACGATCTCCCGTGTGACATTGAAAAAGTTTTTTCTTTTTCTTTTCTTCTTTTTTTTATGTGGAAAGAGAAGGAAAAAATTTGAGAAAGAATGATAGTGACACTTCAGCTTTTTAAGATTTCATTTTATAAACTTTGGTGTGCTGAAATTTTGATTTTTAATGTGCGACTGTAAAGTTTGGTGAATAATTTTAAGTAGAATTGAAAGATTTCTTAATGGACTTTTGGACAAAATTTTGATTGTTTTTTTTAGAAAAAATTATTTTTTCATAAAAGAAGTACTTTAGAGATTACAAGAAGAGTATAAAGTTTATGTTTCGATCAAAGTTTAGATTTGTTTGATTTGTCGAGAAGTTTCATTGAAATGAAAAAAATATATACCTATTATATATATATTTTTTTTTATTTGTTCGTTCTCAACCAGTCGAAAATAATTATTTCAATTTGAACTCACTTTTTCAAACTTTTTTCCACGTCTCGTCAATAAACTGTTTGAAATCAAAAAGAGTTTATTTTTCTGTATCAATTGTTTGAAAGAGTTAAATTACACTAGTCGGTATTATTTTTCAAACTTCTATTGAAAGCGTACTGCAGTTTTTATTCGCTCAATTTCATTGAATTTTCTTTTTTTTCTCTGCTAAACAATTTTTGGTTAAAATAATATTCATAGAACTTGATAACTTGCCACTTTAAACTCATCGATAAAACGATTAATTTTACAAATGAAAAATTATGTTTTCATTTTATATGTGAATTAAAATATTATTTATAAACAACCTATTAAATTTTATATATCTGAAACCTCACAACAACAGATTGAATTCAACATAGAAACTGCGTAACCTTTTCAGCTTCGATATTGCAATTTCAACTTCTTGGAAAAACTACGTTCGATTTAGAGTCTTGTTTTTTCCCCTCTGTACATCCGCAATATCACCACCGCTATTGAGTTTTTTTCCCTGTTTTTTTACAATTTCTAGACACGAGACAAGATATTTATTTTTTACAAAATCCTAATTTATTTTTCTTATTTTCTTCGCCAAAGCAAATCATTAACCAAATAAGCTACTTTAATACACATTCAAATAAGATCATTAACCCGACAAATCCCTTTGTACAATTTTTACAAAGAAATATCTCTTTATACCACGACACGTCCTCAAGTCCAATAAATCAGTCAAATAATACAAATTCTTTTCCAAACTCAAGAAAAACTCAAATGCAAATTGCTGTACAGCAATACGTTTGTCAATCGTCAGCGAGAAAATATTCAAAGCGACATGCAGCATTTTTTTTATTTGTTTTTTTTTTTTTTTTTTTTTTTGTTTCAATCACATCTTTCCTTCCTCTCGCGTGATTTGCTCCCACATCTTCTTCAATTTCATTTCGTTCAATTTCGCTGACTTTTCAATTCGCGTATTTTCAACCAATAAACACAAGCAGACATACAGATATAAGTATAAACCAGAGTCGCTTCCTTACAAAGTTCGAAGACAAAATAATACAAAAAAAAGAGAGGGAAAAAAAAGAGAGAAAAGAAGCAAGGACCTTGACTAGCAGGCAACACGAGCAGACTTTTAACACCGAGGCGCCTCTCGACTTTTTGGTCAAAGCGACATCCAGCAGTCGAGAGATTCTCTTTCGCTCTCTCTCTCTCTTTTTCCCTTCCTGCAGATAATTACTTCCAGCTGCCGCAAGACTCAGAGACAACTACCCTTTTCTCAGTACCAATCCTCTTTTGCACCATTTAGCACGTGTCGAACAAATAGGACTACCGAAGGCTTTGTTGTTTCCTTCGGTGGCGATGAACGAGGTAGGGAGGTAGGGGCAGAGGGGGAATGTGAAAGTTTCCTTCGCTGTACGGAAAAGACGCACGTGAGACATTATAAAACACTCCAAGGCTAAGACGATTAGGAAGTAGAAGTAAGAGGAGGAAGCAAGTTATTGGCTTTGTCAAGTTTGCCCGCAATTGAGGAAGGAGAAATTGCATTACGTAGTACACTGAGAAATTTCAAGTGGGCTTTGGCGTATTTATATATTTTATTTTATTCTTGTTGAAAAATAAGTTTTGTTTAAAGTAAGATACTTTTATACAAGTTGTGTAATGTTGAAGAGAACATGTATTTTAAAGAATATTAAAATAGTGATTAAAATTTTAAATTATCGCTTTTATGTGAAGATATTTCTCATTAATTAAATTAAACTTTCAACTTTGATATTTTTTAATTTTTTTTTTTTTTAATTGATGTTTTAAAAGAATTAAATTTGATGAAATGATCTCTTGTGAAAGATGGCTAAAATATCACTTTTCATTTGTCATAAGTCAATTGAATTGCTTTTCAAATGATCACCATATGGTGCTTATTCATTATTAATGCAGCAAAAAGTATGCTGCTATGCATGGAGTATAAACTTCATCAAATTGATATTATAGCCGAAAGAGTCAATATCAAAAATTATTAATTAAATGGATTTTAATACCACTGATATATTTTCATTGATAATTAAATTTTAATGGCATAGAAATCTATCGAAAAATAATTAATTAGAGTGAATTCATATGATTCTAAATAATAAAGGAATCATTTATAAAGGGGTGTACATAAATTTTCATATGTTTCTGATTTCTTAATGTGACAAAATTATGATGGTATAAATTGATATGCTGATAGGTTTTCTTTTTAATATTATCGAATATTTTAATCAAAAACGCTAAACATAACTGAAAAAAATATATATTTTTATCGAAAGTTAATTATTAATAAATTTAACCAATATCTACTATATTTTTCAACCAAAAAAAAAAAATCAAAATCTAATACTCAAATGAATTTTGAATCACATACCTAATAACAATAAAACGTGTCTATAAACTAAATTTCGAAAATTTCAAGTTTCACATTGCATGCAAGTCCATATCGTTGTCCATACTATTCACACAAAAGCTCATCGAAAACCGTCAGTCATAAACGCGCGTCTGTATTGCCAACTCATCCATTCATCCGTTCACGCAGTAAATAAGCTCTCGCTATATATAGCAATTTCAGTGCCTATATATTAATAGAACAATGACAGATTCTCGATAAAAGGTCGAGTAGTCGGTAATCGGGCAGAGACACGCCCCCCCCCCCCGTTCTTTACAATAGACATCCGCGAAAGTTTCAATTGGCATCATTTTGAAACTTAGCAATTCTAACGCACGCCCACTGTGCTTTTTTTTCCCTTACAGTTACATTGTAGGCATTCGCAATAACATACATAGAGAGAGAGATGGTAGACAGAGAGAAGAAGTGAGTTGAAACGAGGTTGCTAGGCTAATAATGACGAACAAAGCGTGTGCGCATACCTACATTCTTCCTCTCTTTCCTCTTGTATCACGTGTCTGGACCTCTTTACAATACTCTTTTTTTTTATCTCCCAACACACAAGTCGAAGCACTTGATACGAAAAGACAAATATCACGCGTGGCTCGAGAAACTCAAAAAATACAAAAATAAAAGGAAAAAAGAAGTGAAAATAAAAGAGAGAGCAAGCAACAAGCATGGAAAGCTTGCGAGAATGAGAAGTATGTGTTGGAAGCTTTCTCTCTCTCTCTCTCTTTCTCTCTCTGTATTGTGCGTTGGTTTCTCTTTCGTGGTCGACCCCGTTGTTCCCAAGCGGTTCAGCCGTACAAAGCCAAATGCCGTCTCTCTTGCATTCTCGCGAATTGAAGTCAGTCGGTGCGTGAGCTTTCAGTAAAGAGAGTAAGAGAGTAAAAGAGAAAGGAAAAAATAAAAGGAATAGAATTACCAGAAGGAGGCCTCGTGCGAGCTTGGCTTCGTTGAAAACACTCTATAGGAGAAGGAGGATGAAAAGCTGTGAGAGGACGGCTTGTGCTTTGGGGTATGTGTGTGTGTGTGTGTGTGTGTTTCATTGAAATTCAGTGGGTGAAAAAAGAGAGGGAAAGAGAGAGAGAGAGAGAGAGAGAGAGAGAGAAAGAAAGAAAAACTCGTGAATAGCGCAAGCGCGAGATTAACTGCTTGCCTCGAGATTATTCCACGTGCCGAACAGTGAGTGTGTATATATATAAAGATGCAGAAAGAGAGAGAAAGAGAGAGAGAGAGAGAGAAATGCTGCACGCATTGGGACTATTGCGGTGTATATAGGGCAGGAGAGATAGACGCCTTGAATTCCGAACGAGCGAATTATGGGGTTAGAGGGAAGAGAAGCTGCAGCAGTAGGAGCAGTAGGAAGTAAGAAAGGAAGGGGAGGGGGTTGATGAAAGCTGGCCGTCCGGATTAATTAGCGCGGGTAAACATTTTTAGAGAGAAAGAGCAGCAGCAGCAGCAGTAGCAGCGAGAAGCTGGAGAAGTTTCGAAGGAGCCGCGAGATAAATGAGCAGACACGAACAGAGAGACGAGACGAGGGAAATAGAAGAAGAAGAAGAAGTAGTTGTAGTAGTACTAGTAGTATAGCTGTAGATGTGCGGTGGAGTAAGAGATGAAGTTCGAGAGAAGAGCTTTCTCCTTCTCACGTTGGTAACGCAGCCTCGAGACTCATCGATACTCATCTAAGCTTGTGCATCTCCCCTTCCCTCTTTCCTCCTTCTCCTTCGCCATACCGTCTGTTTCCTCTCTTATACCTAGTGCTAGGTCGAGAATCGAGAAGATTGCGCTCCTAATGGAGCTCCTTTACTGGCTCATCTACGAAACGTGGGCGCGTCTTACTCTGATAATAATATTATATGTTCGTATCTATCACTTTTCAGAATCGCGTTCTGATTCTATGTATAATTATTAATAATAAATTTTTTCTTTTTTTTTCTATACACTGGTAAAAATAAGAGGGATGAGAGAATGCGAAGTAAAAAGACAAATTGCAGTGGTATTGTTTTAAGTCAATGCAATGAGAAATATTATTGCAATAGCTATGAGAATATAAGTTGTGCAAAATGCTGATAAAAGTATGATGATAATAATATTAAATAATAAATAATAATAGTAATCGTACTTCTGTGTGAGCTTGCGTTGAAATTTCATTATGAAAGCTCGGTGTGAACGAGTGAATAACAAAAAGAAAAAAAGAAAGGAAAAGAAGAAGGTGACGCCACAGGGTAATTGAATTTTTTCGTTCGCTATTGCGAATTTATATTTATTTTATTTTAAATTTTTCTCTCTCTCTCTCTCTCTCTCTCTCTCTTGCTGTGTGTACACGACGATACTACGCTGAGTCTTTATATATAGATAAAACGAGCGCAGAGAGAAGCAAACCCGATAATTCGACGCGTATAGTGAGCGAGAGCGCGAGTACTGCAAAATAAATTATAAACGAGCGCGAATTGCTAGAAAGAGAGAGAGAGAGAGAGAAAGAGAGAGAAAGTCAGTGAAATCCGAGCTTTTGCCACATCGACATTCAGCTTGCAGAGCACGACTCGGCATTTTTGCAAAATTTTCCATCTCCACGCAGACTTCATTAAATTTATATATGTATAACATCTACATGTATATATATATATATATATATATATATATACCTTTATATCAAAGACTCATCGCATATACTTCCTCACACTATCGTTATCATAATAATAATAATAATAATTACTGTCTCGGATTTTCAATCGTCGGTAAAAGCTAACACAAAAAAAAAAATAAATAAAAAGCTGCGTGAGATAAATTTTATTACCGATACCGTAATAATAAAAAGCCGATTTGCAAAAAAAAAAAAGAAAAAAAGAATAAACGAAATATAAATTAATATCCATTACTCTCGCTACTAAATCGTCTTACTAATATTATTCAACTACTCTTAGCTGTGATTATAACATTTTTCTTATCTTCTTCTTCGTCTTCGTTTTACGATATAAATAACTGATGCGCATACTTTGATTGCGATAGGAGGGGAGGCTTTAAGTCTTTAACCCCTCCGTCGTCGTACTTACAGCTTGTCGGCAGGTTCGTGTCCTGAGGCCTTTTACCGTTTATCTCACTCATTCGTTCTCTCTCTCTCTCTCTCTCTCTCTCTTTATCTATCTATTCCTCTCTTGCACCGTCTGGCAAATACTTCCTGCCACAGCTAAATTACGATTCGAAATTCACTCGGCTTGATGTAATCGATGTGCTATCTCTCCTCCCTTCTCTCTCTATCTCTCTCCCTTATACCCTCTGTACCTCTTGCTGAATCGCCATCCTCAATTCCTGTGCTCTGCCCTTAGCGCTTTATCTTTCGCTTCTCCTGTTTCTCTCTCTCTCTCTCTCTCTCTCTCTCTCTATCTCTCCCTTTTACCGATAACGTTCAATCCACGGATTAGTAATTTCATCTAGTAACGGCTCGGTTATTATACCTTGTTTCAATACCTCTTTACAGTTTCTATCGATTATAAAAAAAAAAATTAAGTTTTTTTTTTGTTTCTAAAAAGTAATATTAAGAAATAATTATTAAAAGTTTATTGCGCTGAAATAAAGAATTTAATATTTTATCGATATATATATATATATATATATATATATATATATATATATATA
>JAPYZE010001634.1:0-35367 GCA_030522805.1 Leptomastidea abnormis | reverse complement strand
ATTTTTGATTTTAGTATAGAAAAATACAAATGTAAATGTTACAATTGTTGTTTGTTGACGAACTGTCGTATGGCTTTAGTTTGTACTTGTCGCGTTACTTTGTAATAATGTTTTTGTGAACTTATATTTTAAATACTAGGAATATACGTAAATGTACGTATCATTAATATGCGCTTTTTTTAAAGGTTTTTACAATACTTGTCAAATAAAACTTGTTACAATGTTAATACCTACAGAAAAACGTCAGTTAAATTTTTTTTTTTAAATATTTAAAATAATTATATATAATTATAGAACGCTTATCACAATAGTGCTTCGAAATTGCCATGTTGTCATTCAAAATTTTGTTCTTTCAAGTGTAAATTCGTAATAATATGAAAAATAATTTAAAGTTTTATTAAAAAAAAAAAAAATTATAAAAATTATATTAATTTGTGCAATTGCCAAGTTTCACTTGACATGATAATAATTAATTCTTTATTATACAAATTAAGTAGTAACTGTTTCAGTTTGATTCTCTGATTTCTTTTTATTAGTAAAATATTTTTCTATTTCTGAAAATGATTTTCCTAAAGTTTCTGGCACAAATATATATACAAAACATGCACCCAACAATGACATGACACTAAAAAAGAAAAATGTACCCTGTGCTCCCATTACATTTTTCATATAAAAATAGCCCTTTATCATTCCAAACATTAGCACATATGCAACAGACACCATAACACCACCCATTACACCTTTCACTGACATTGGTAAAATTTCTCCAATTAATGTCCATGGAATTATAACAAATCCTATACAACTTGTGCACACATATAAAAGTACAATTACTAATAAAACCCATCTTTGTTCAGCCATCACTTCTTTAATTTTGCCATTTTCATCGTGTATTGATGTTAAATAAATATACATTGCTGAGAAAAACATAGAAAAAGACATTCCTAAACCACTTGTCAAACAAAGTACACGTCTTCCAAATTTCTTGCTGAATAAGGATGTAACAATACTCATTAAAAAGCGTATGATACCAAGTATAACCATGGCACCATATTTATCAAGTCCTTTACCAAATTCTCCTCCCAGACTTTCAAAAACAGAGAGTGCATAGAATATAATAACATAAGTTCCTGCTAATTGTTGTATCAAAAATAATATAAATAAAATTATTGATGGCTTGTATACTGTTGGGAGTTTAAGTTGCTCCACAAAATTTGAACATTTTGCAATTATATTTGTTTTTGATTCATTATTTGTTAAATAATTTCGCGAAGCTTCTAGTATTCTTTTATACTCTTGTTCATACATCTAAAACAAAATTAAAAAATGTAAGGTTTCAAATTACAATTAATAATAATAATAATAATAATAATAATAATAATAATAATAATATTTAATATTTTTTTCACTCACTTGCTTCGATTTATTTAAACGTCTTAATACTGCTTCAACTTCATTTTTTCTATCATTTAATTCTCTATTTCCAAAACACATAAGCCAGTAGGGACTTTCTGGTATCCATAGTAATAAAAATATTATACAAAGTTGAAATATCAGAAAAACTATTGCTATTTTGTTCCAGGCAAGCCATACCCCAAGACAGTATGTCATTAGAATACCAAAAGAAACAAATATTGAATTAAAACACAGCAGCATTGGTCTGATTTGGGGATGTGTGATTTCTGATATGTATACTAAACCAACAGTTGACAGTCCTCCTGACATACCAGCAATTATTCGAGCAACATAAATTGCAGTCACAGAATTTGCTTGAATTAATAAAATCCAAGATATCAAACTGGGCATGCAAGAGACTATACAAAGTTTTTTACGACCAAATATATCCATTAATGGTCCAACAATAATTGACCCAAGAGGTAATGATATTGTTACTAAACTTGCTATAAAAAAACAATTTATTTGTACAGTTTTAATGTATTTTTGTAAAAACAAATAAGAAAAACAATTGTAAATGTATGTTGAAAAATTTTTTAACATTATAATGTAAAGATCTAATTATAAAATAATATAAATCTTTTTTTTACCTATCCAAGATATTTCATCTTCTTCTAAAGAAAAATCTTTTTTTAATCCATCTTCCAAAATTGTGCTATAAGCCATGTTTACTCCAGCCTGTATTACAATAAGATGAGCCACACAACCAATGACAATCTGAGAATAAAATAAAATTTCATATTTTTAGTTTGAAAAATAAAAATTATCATTTAAAACTTTAATTTTACTTACTTGTGGTAGAGCATCTTTGTTTGATAACTTATGAGAAACAGGCTCATCAAAATCATCAGGAAGAAGTTCACTAAAAAATATTCTTCTAATATAATACAGCATCACTCAAACTTGTATTTTGTTAAATTATTTTAATATATAACAGTTTTTATTTATTTTTTAATAATTTTTATAATATTAAATAAGCTAAAGCACATATCTTTCTTTTAAATTGACAAAGTACAGTCTTGAGTTACCAATAAATATCAAGCAAAATTTTTATTAATTAAAATGCTGCAAAATCCTTGCATTTCAAACGTAATTCTGTAAAGAAAAAATTATTTAACTTGGAAATAAGTTTTTTCAAGAAGTACATTAATCTTTTCTAAAAATGTGCAGCAACTAGATTTAAAAAAAATGTGCATTATTCACGTCATCTAAAACGTCTTAATATAAAAAATAAAAAATATTTTCGTAAAAAAATAATTTTAACAATATTGCAAAAAATATTTAAAAACTTACTCTATCGCATTTTCCTGATTACTGTTAGACAATCCATTAGAATCAATACTTAATGTCACTTCATCTGGAGAGCTGTCTTTACTCTTCTCCATTGTATACGAGAAAATATCACTGTCTACAATGATGCCAGTCGCAGCTTTTTGATCAGTGCCAATAATTGATTAATTGACCTTTCTCAATACAAATAGCAAGCACTCCATGTAATACGTGTTTTATCATTCCACTAAATTCAATAATGCACCGATATAATTAATCTGTAATTACAAATTTTTTAAAAATAAACAACAAAAATAGTAAGTCGAATCTTATCGTTAAATAAAAAAATAAAATATTCCACCGAGTTAAAGTAGCGCTCTTCAACAAACGGTAACTAAGCGTTTAATAAGTATTACTTACTCGAACGTCGCAAACACGATGACGCGTAAAAAATTTTTAATTTCCAACTCTGCTACTTCTCCACACGCACATTTGCGTAACTCCAGAAACTCCAAAATCTTACGGTATATTTTTGACGCGCTCCCGCCCACCCGCAAAGTTTGTTACGCAGAAGAGAACAGACTCCGGAGCAGACGACAAAAAGTGCGTGTATACAGAGTCAAAACAGAAAAGCAACAATCGGAGAAATAGCAAGTATATTTTAACTATCAAGCAGGTATATGCGTTCTTATCTCTGCGACGGCGGCTTTTTATTTAACGTTCCACTTATATCTCGCGCTTCGCTACTTTACCGAAGACACGCGCGTATAGAAATAATAATAATCACAAGCTCGCCGGTTGTGTGTTTGTTTGCGGAGTATATAGGAGAAGGTGGACGCGCGAAGAAGCACACGCGTCAGTCTAACCTGGAGAACAAAGAAGCTTTGTCGATATGGAGTTGACGGAGGTCAAGGTAAAGCGGTTACTGGATAGTATTAAAAACCTACGCGACGACAGCCTCGATCGAGTTATGCACTTTGCTGTGGCACATCTATGTAACAGGACTGGCGAAGCTAAAGGTAAGTTTGTGATGTGACCTTGTCTCGGCTTCTATATATTGGCAGGATGAAAATTTTATGGCACACACATATATCTACGTTCTTATTCTGTTTGATGATGAGTTTTTTTAATTTTTTATTCGCGTAGGGTAGTTGATGTTGTGTGTTCGTCTTGTAATTACCTATACGTATTTTGCTCGTTAATGTTGCAAACGTTATTACAAACTGAAAGCGAAAGAGATACATATCTTGAGTATACGCGGGTCAATAATGATGATGTTTATCGATTTTTAAAATGATATATCTAAGCAAGATAGTGTCTTTATTATTATTATTATTATTATCTATGATGCTTACTTTGAGAGACAAGCACTCTTTGTACTTTATGTGTAAATTAAGCTAAATTTTATTGGACGAGAATTACCTACTGTTATCAGTTCTTCGTTAGGTTCAGTAATAATTTTTTATTTATTAAAATTTTATTCAATTGCACTGACATTTATTATCTACTTGACTATAATTAGAATCTTGATGATAATGAGCTTGATTATATGCAAGGTATTTGTTTTCAGCTTTTACAGAGATCTGTGGCTCGAAGCCTGATGTTGCAAAAGCTGCTCTTGCGGATGTCACAAAATTGTTTGTTGAAGCTGCAAGGCATGACACGAATCCAGATGAATTGAACAATTTACTGCTGTGTACATTGTCTAAATCTCAGGCTGATAAACTTTCAGAATTTTATGCAAATAATAAAGAACAGCTACAAGAAAGTTTGGAATCAGTTGGCAATTCTTTACCACACATCGTTGATGTTGATTGGCAATTAGATTATTGTATAAAGGTATAGAAATCATTTTCTACATATATTTATGACAAATGTTGTACTTAATTTAATTTAAAAACTTGTCTTCTTGTTATAGTCTTGTATAAATAGTCCAGCTGGATATCCTATGTATATTATATCCCTCAGTACAATGAAACATGGTAAAATTGAACATATCAAATTTTCTTGCACAATTCAACAACTTCAAGACTTAGTGTACAAATTAAAAGATGCAGCTAAACATGTTGAAAAATTAACAAATCAGTAATATTGTAAAAAAAAAAAGATTATTCATTTTTTGTACTAATTTTAAGATTTTTGTAAATATATTTTTTATACAAGTAAGGGAAAGAAGCATAATATAATAAATTAAATAACAACGGCAATACTGGTGCATTCTATTATATTTTTGCATGAAAGAGGAAAAACATCTCCTGATCCATATATAACTGATTAAAAATACATTATTTTCTTGTCAAATATTCATCTAGAAATTAATATCCTTTGACAACAAAAAAGATGCTATCTGTATATTCTTAAGTATTAAATACATAATTATATTAATAATATAATAATTCTCAATGATCGCTTCATATATAAATTCTTTAAACATGATACACTATGTACAAATAAATTGGAGATGATACTCCAATATCTAAAAAAAAAGAAAAAAAAAAGGGAAATTCATTGCAGATCCGAGAATGAATCTAAAATATAATTCATGTAGCGTTTTATACATTCCAGTTAATAATTTTCGTCCAAAACATTATTTATTTCTCACTTTTCAAAAATTTTTTTTCGTTTTTAAAAAAAGTATGATAATATATAATTTTGTCCTTTTTTTCTTTTTACCTTAACCGCGGGCAATAGATTCTCGTCGACTACATGGAAAAGATACTCTCTTTCTCTCTTTTCCAACTGGAAAAAATATCGCGTGGTCCGTTTGCATGAGAAAACGGGGTGGTTAACGATCACAGCGTTAGATTATTTTATTTACTAGAGGTCGTGCAATACAAGTTGCAAGATATTCATCATCGAATAATTTTTTATTGTTCCGCGTCCATTTACTCAATATTTAAGATATGATAAGGCCTCGGGCATTTCACTACTACATCTCTTTTTTTATAAGTCCTCGAATATTTTCACTTGTATATCGTTCATATAATTGCGAAAAATTTTTTTCTAAGAAAATAAATTTTTTTTTTATTTAGCAATTATCATTATATATTTAAAGCTCGTCCAAATGTGTCCATAGATTCTAAATCAATGAACGTTTTAAAATTATTTGAAAAATAAAAAGATAAAATTTGTTAATAACAAATTTTGTTTAGTTGAACAAACAGTTAAAAAAAATATTCGAGGCTGTAAACTATACAAATTTGTCAACCTATGATATAAAAATGCCTTTTGTAGTTGAAATAACATTATATTAATTCAATTAGGTACATCTAACACGTTAATATTTTACTTATAATTTTTATGAACCACCTGATTTTAAGATCTTTGTTTTACGTCTATTACGATCGGAAAAATGAGCTTGTAATTATTTGTATATTCGGTCGATTGACAAATTGCATATATATGTACAATCAAGTGGCGCGTGTGAACTGAAGATAAAACTGTTCAACTTATAAATAAATCGATTCATTGTTTCTACATACAAATGTGCAGTAAAATTTTTAGATTTGCAAGATTAAAACTTAATATTTACACAATGTCGTAAAATAGTAAAAATTTATTCACTTTTAAATCGCCATTTCTAAGCGAAATACGCTGATTGCTTTGTAATAAAAATTATTAGATCTGTACAATAAATATCTAATTTAAAAGCCAAAATAATTTTATATTTTATCGTTTTAAAATTAAAAAGCAAAAATATATATATTTAAATTTCATTGTATATTATGTACAATTTTTAAAATGTCGCTTCTTATACTCTCATTATTAACATTCCAACTTTTGCTGAACAGTATTAGCTTCAGCGACGATGTACGTTTAAAAGTGACAGGTTCTCTAGACATATAAATCTACAGAACGAATAGACAGCAATGATCCTTTTTCGTGTACATGTATATTATTGCATATCTAAACGAATTCTCTTTGAAAGCATTGTAGGACTGCGTGTTAATTGAAGTATACGATTATTTCTTTTTTTCTTTTTTTTTACGCTATACACGTGTTGTTTGTTGCTTATTTTTTTTTATTTGTCTTGCCACACCCCAACTATCGACAAACATCAAAAACTTGTTAAATTGTGGCTGCTTCTTATATGACTACGGAAGAAGCGACTATAAAATTCATTAAAAAACAAAAGATTAAAACAAACAAGATGGCAAATTACTATTGTTATTGCGTTTGAGTCTTTCTTGTGAGAAACGAACATACAAAAGTACGCATAATAAAATTAGATGAGAATTTGTTAAAAAAAAAAAAAAAGACAATTTACGTAATTTAACAATCCCCTCTCTCTCTACTGGCCAAAAAGACCAAGACGTTAAAAAATAAAATTAAGTGCTCAACATGATCAATTAGATTAAATGCTGTGCTCAACACAAGTTGTAAAAATTAATACGTCGCGATTAAAATCATTAAAAAAAAAAATGAAACAAAAAAAATATATATTTATATATATCGACCTTTGACGCGTATTTACAGAAATTTACATGATCAAACTCGCCCTTTTGGAGATCAGCAATCCTGACTCCATGAGATTTATTACGACTCTGCGACTTTTTCTTTTTTCACCTCATTTCCTGCTTTATTCGTCTGTCCTAATGGCAAGCATCCAACTTTGCTTGCACTAACTGTATCGCTCTCTTGCTTTGATTGAACGCTGGTATTATTGATTTGCTTCGATTCACTTTTGTCGGACTCCGGTGCCACCGACGAATTTTTTCCACCAGTTGATTTAGGTGGTGAAGAGGATTTTTCACTCAATCCATCGGTAGTGTTTTTACTCTCACTTGATTTATCTATTTTATTTTGCTGTTGTTGTTGTTGTTGTTGTAACTGCGACTCGACTGCAGCATCTCTCGGCTTGTCGCTACTTGGCATAGTTACCGCAATGCCTCCATTTATCTTAGCTGGACTCTTATCCTTTTTGTCAGCTTCTTTCAACATCTTATTACTTGGAGTAAGAGCTGCGCATGTTACTTCCATTTTTGGCTCTGACACTTTGACACTTGTATCGCTTAATTTTGTCGTCGGCGTATTGGGGCTTGATTTTTGCGGTGGACTGTTACTCGATTTACTGAGATTATGGTTTCCCGTTGGAGATGACGAGCCCGTTTGTTTTGCATCAGCACTTATTGGTGATGATAAGGAAGTCGACGATTTCAGGCTCTCAGCTCTCGCGAGATTGAAAACGTTGTTTAGATTATCGCGTTGTTGTGCAAGTCCTTTTGCTGCCAGTTGAAGAGCGACGCTATCAACGATCGAAGCTGCCGATGTTATTGATAGGGCCTCAGACCGTGCTAGACTTATGTTTGCAGCTGCTGCTGAACTAGCTGGAGGTGACGTTAACGAATTTTTTGGCGATTTGGACGAAGACGATGACGAAGGCGAGGAAGTAGTCGGTAACGGCGATGTGTGACTGCTCAGAGGCTGCTGCATACGTTGGGCCGTAGCGTGACCGGCACCAGCAGCCGCAGAAAAGCCAGCTGCTGCTGCGGCAGCAGCGGCAACATTTGTCTGCAGTTGAGCTATGTAGCCCGATCTCTGGTACAGCTTGTTTATCGAGGGCGGCAAACTGCAATGGAAGGCACTTGGGGGCGGTAGGGGAGGTCTAATCAGCGGATTCGAGAGATGACCGGCGTCGGAGCCGTATCCCGTTGGCGGAAAATATAGTATACGGGGATTCGTATTGGGCGTATGCGACGGGATAAACGGGTTGGTCGAGAGCATGTTGACGGGCGAATTACGAGGAGAACTGTTGATCGTAGAGTTTCCGGTGTTGTTGCGTTGGCAGATGTCTCGGGAGTATGGGCTGTTTTGGTAGCTACTGCTACGTGCTGTTGGCGAATAAGGTGGTGGCGAAGCCATCGTTGAATTGTGACTTGAAACTATTGGCGAGAGTGTCTGTGGATCGATTTTCGTCATATTCATTGTCTGGATATTTTTTGTACTGCTTGGCTGCTCTTTCTCTTTTATCTGTTCATTCCCCACTCCATACATTGGCTTCACGCCGGAAGCTGGGTTG
Organism: Leptomastidea abnormis; assembly: GCA_030522805.1. Taxonomy (NCBI): domain Eukaryota; kingdom Metazoa; phylum Arthropoda; class Insecta; order Hymenoptera; family Encyrtidae; genus Leptomastidea; species Leptomastidea abnormis. The sequence goes on along the minus strand of JAPYZE010001634.1, from coordinate 26,624 downwards.
CCTGTTGGTGCAAAATTTTATTTTAGAAAATTAAGTTCTTGTAAAGATAAAGTATATAATTTTAATATTATATATAAAATTAATTTAGAATATTTTGAAAAAAATTACCTAAAAATCGTGGCATATTCTTATTTTTAAATATTTTGGGTGGCTTCGAGGGTATCTGCTTAGAGGCACTACTACCATCCGCAGCCGCACTGTAAGCCGCTTGCATCTCTTTCGCCTGATTCTTGACCGCTACGTAGTTATTTTTCGAAAGAGTGGGATTCCAGCTTTTGGGTGGGAAGCGCAAAGTTTTGTAAGCTCCTACAGGCGGCGATTGTTTGCTTTGTTCGGCCAGTTGCTTTTGCTGAAGTGCGTGCTGATGTTGTTGCTGATGCGTTGCCGTTATGAGGGATGCTTGAGAAGAGGGTGCGATCGCCGCAACCGGCCTTTTCGCGCTATCCTTAGCCTCTGCGCCAATGTGCATTTGTTGCTGTTGTTGTTGCTGCTGCTGTTGACTGTTGCTCGGCGTATACATCGGTACATTGGGGATGTTGGGTATGTGTTTCACTTGTGGTGAGCTACTTCCGGGGCTCTCGTTTTTCTTCGAGATCTTAAGAAGTTCAGGAAGCTCAGGCTTTCCGCGCTGCTGAGCTTCAAGCTTACTTTTGTCCTTCGAGCTTTCACCACTCCCACTACCAGTGTGTTTTGTGCCACTACGGATCTTGTCGCAAATCTCGTTGAGCATCGTTCCCTTGGAAACCGCGTCCTTGCGGGCATTCACAGTCGTGGATGTCGAGGATGTCGGCGGTTTCATCAGCGAGATCGGTATGGCATCTGGGCAGGGTGGAACCGGGTACAGATTCGTCACATCATAGTTAGCCTTTGACGTTGGTACCTTCGATGGGCTACTGTAATAAATACTCATCGATGGCGTTTGGATGCTGATTCGGCCCATACTGGTGACCGGACCGCTCGAAGCCGTCGTCGAACACACGATGTCCTTTCCAATGTGAGGCATACCTGGTAACGAGCGGAGCTGCTGGTCCACTGTCAAGCTTTTATTTGGCGAGTTCTTTTGACTGCTAGCACGTTCAGCCATCCAACTGTTGAGGCTTGCTTGACTCATTGTCGTTGACACGTGCAGCCCCATCGATGCTAGGCTTTCACTACTTGGAGGTACTGGTGTGTGAGAGTTGTTTTTGTTTTGCTGCTGGATACTCGCTGTGCTGTTTACTGTCCCGGAAGGCGCTGTCACATAGACCGAAGAGGCATTTACCAGACCACTCTTCGAATAGGTCACAGAAACATTGGCATTCGAACTTGAAGTCAGTTTTTTCGCGTCAGCTTGAGTGCCAGAGGGAGTATCTATCGTCGATGGTTTCGATTCAGATTTAGGCGATGTTTTCAGACTTTTAGGTTCACTGACTTTGGTTGACGGCGACGAGCTCCGTTTTCTCTCCGCCGACGTATTTGATTTTTTTGAGTAGGTATTGTTTACCTGGCCAACCTTTGGTTGAAATTGCAGTTTCGCGCTAAGCGCGTTTATCTTCGAGCCCGCACTTGATGCACCTGATCGCGAGTTTTGTTTTGAGTTCGTCTCCGTCTTTAATTCTGCACTGCCGATTAAGTTATTGTTCGTCACGTTTTGTTGCTTTCCGTCGGTACGTTTGTCGGCTGGACTTGAAGAAACCGACTCAGCTTTGGATTTATCTTGCAGCTGCTGCTGCTGCGATGACGATTGTGGTTGCGTTTGATTTTTATCGGCACTACTCGATTGCGATATCTGAACGGATTCTTTCGCTGTTTTTACGGGATTACCGACATCTGAGCTAGCTTTTCGTAGATCGTTTGACAAATCCTTTTGATCTATCGACTTGACTTTCATTTCGCTACATTTTGAATTGCTCTGAGATGTGGCGATTGCACTGGCTGACGCGAGATTTGTTTTCTCATCTTGTGATTTATCATTCTTCTGCGTCAAATTATCTTGTTGCTGAGCTTTCCTACTTTTTGCTGTACATTTCACTGGTTCCTTTTCCTCCGTCTTTATAACCGCTTTATTTACAATGCCCGTATGCGAGTTTGCCTGATCCAGGCTACCCTGCTGATTAATCTCACTGACTTTTGTACTCTTTTTAGTATCTAAACTCGATATATCCGTAACACTCATAACTCCGGTTTCGGAAATCTTTAACTGTACTTCTTTCCATTCACGCTTTATCGACTGGTCATCTTCCTTCACATCGATTTCGATATTACTATTAGAGAGCGACTGTTTAAATTCATCATTATCATCTGAAAACTTTATTCGCTTTGGAGCAGATTCGAATATTCTGTAGCTCAAATGAAGTGGGACTTTCTGCAAATCAAATAACATATGAATTATCTTGAGTTCTATTACTAGAAAGGTTGCATAAACATTTTTTGCAATTATAATGAATATATGAAATCGCTGACTTTATTGATTGAACATACTCAGTAAATATTATATCACACTAAGCAATATAATTTGTGATATTCATATAAATGAAAGAAATTTTTTGAAATAAAAAATGTGCGTCAGAGAAAAAAAAATTCAAAAAAGAAAGATTACTTACTCTCCTCCAGTGGTATATATACATAATATCCATTAACGTATATATCGCGCACAGTGGTTCATCTTTGTACATTATATCAACTCTATGTGCTTCACTTAACCCATATTTTGCCCTTATTAACTTTTGAAGATGAGAGACAGTAACAGCAGCTGGACATCGAAGATACCTTCGCGGTAAGTGCTTCAATGCTGCTTCTTTATCATTATCCGTCTCATCACTAACTTCTGGGCTATAATACTCCAAAGATAAACTTAATGACTCATCAGGAGAGTAAATGTGAGTTTCAGGAGGCTCTCCTCGAGCCTCTGGAGAGGCAACTTTATTTTTCTCCTCTGGATGCTTAGCATAAAATTCTTTTCGACATCGCATTTCATCTACAATAAAAGGTTTAGTGTGAATAAGAATGTAAAAGTTAACTTGACTGTATATTTAAAAATTTGACAGTAAAGGGTAACAAAACTTACTTTGGTAGCAACCAGGTACCAATTTGTAAACGATGTCTTGAATAATATGATCAGGCCTAAGGTTCAACAGAGGTTTATTTTTGTGTACTTGTGCATCGCAAACTGGACAGTACTTGCTACTCTCCAAATACTTGACGATGCAACTTTTGCAAACTGCAAGAAAAAGAAAAACAAGTCTACGTTACCAACCAAAGCAGAAAGAAACAAACAACAACAAAATAATCAAAATAGAGCTTTCGCATGAATCTTACATGTATGTAGGCACTCGATAATAGTGGTAGCATCAACAAAGTATCCTCCGCAGAGTTTGCAGGTGAGATGGTCGTTGAGCGCGGAGAGGCGCAGGCGCTGTCCTCCGCTTTGGCCCGACATATCGTTGGATTATGGTGTATATTAACAACCGCGTGACGACGCGGACTTAATGGTAATATATGTATATATCAGCAACAACGACAACGTGGATCAACTGTACTATTATCGGCTGCCATCAACTGGTTACGCGATGCGTAACTCCAACTTGGGAGTATACGACAACGCGCAAAAAAAAAACAAAAAAAAAAAAAAAAACCGGAGCAAATCACTATGCTCTCCTATAGTTAATAGAGATTGTTTAACCAGCTGACGCGTATTTGCGTCTACTAGTCGGCTTCTTCGAGATCGCAGACCTCGGCAGACACACCAACAGTTGACGAGCTAGTAGCTGCAAGGTCAACTTTACCAGCCATCGCCATAGTTTTTTATCTTCTTCTCTGTCGACTTGTTTGGTTGCAGAATCCACTGGTCCCTCGAAGACGAAGAAGTCTGCAACGACGGTGGCGGTAATACACACACAGCACTACAGCAGCAAAGCGCAGAGATAATAACTAGCAGCAGCAGCCACTCTCGTTGCGCGCGCGCTTTCTCGTGTATATATAAGATCTTTCTCTCTCTTTTGATGGGGCTGTTGCTGCACGAGAGAAAAATCATCAGGAGATTAAGTCGGTAAAGCTGCGGGTCACCAGTCACCACCACAGTACACTGTAGCCGACGAAGACGATTCGATCGACAATAAATACACAGTAGTACCAGTCGGCTGTTTTGTGCTCCTTTTACTCCATTTATTCACAAGTACATATGTATGTACATACATACATACATACACGGCGTGGCGGTGCGGTATGTATAGTTAACGGGACGGTTCTCTCTAACGCCTTCTTAGTGCAGATCAGAGAAGCGGCGACTGGAATTCATGCTGAAATAGGCCAGCCAGCCAGCCAGCCAACTATATATACTTTATATATAGATATATAGACACGCACAAGAGACGAGCCGAACTCCGATCTCCCTTTGCTCTTGCTTCCCCCCCTGCAGCACACACCAACTACTTTTATATATACTACTGTGTAGATAGCAAGCTAAGGCAGCGAGTGTCCGTCCGTAATATACGAATGAAACTGCGCGCAACGCCAAAGACGTCGTTTGATGTGTTTGGTTTGGAGTTTGGAGCAAAGCGACGGCGCAGACTAACAACTGTATAGATATATATACAATTTATAAACTCCCCCTTTAAGAAAGAGAGAGAGAGAGAGAGAGAGAGAGAAAAAAAAGCGGAGCAGTAAGAGAACACCTGTGTATGTGTATAATACTATACACACATACACACAACGAAATTCGCAATGCTATCTCGCTCTTGCTCGTTTAATGCAGAATATATACGGAATATGGGACGCGCGCGCGCATACTTTAGTATATATATATATGTATACATAAAGTATATTATTTCTTTCTCTCTCACTCCGGTCCACCGTATATACAAAATGGCGGATAAACAATGTTAGTAAGTTAGTATCCGTTGCTGTTTTGTTGTGTATATATGTGTAGGTGTGTAAATTGACGCGCGCGCGAGAGATGTATAAGGTATATATTATGTCCCTTAACCAGGTCGATTTAGTTGCTATACGTCGTCTACGAGAAGAAGAGAAACTTTATAATCTTCAAGTGAGCTGTCTTTAGGTTGCGGAGTTATAGCCCTCGCGATAATACGCGAGGTAAAATTTTACCGAGAGTATCATTGAAAAATAAAGTGCTCCGGACGGTATTTATCCGTATTCCGGTCCGGAGCATACTGGTTCTCTTTCTCCTATATAGAGAGTCTATATATTATACTATATATATACATGCTATATAGGTATATATACAAAAGTTTTATATATATATACATATACACGTAACCAACCAGTAATATGGGCACACAATACACATGAGGAAAACGGGGCAGGCCACAGCAACCAAAGGTTTGTAAGAAGAGCGCGCGCGCGCGCGCAGAACCCAAACGCGCAGCACTTTTCTCTCTCTTTCTATAATATCGCTATCTCTTTCTCTCTACCTTACTTGATATGTTATTTTATATAAAGCGCGACAAGACTAGTACTCTTGTAGGCGGTGCTTAAAAAGTACTTGCTTCCTTCGGATTGGTTGCAAGTCTATTGTGTATGATTCTCTTTCGCCCTCCTCCTTGTACATATATTCTGTTCGCGTATAGTGTAATATATAAGTGTCGACCGACGAGTTAAAAAAGCTGCAGCAGCATCTTTTCTCTCTTTTTCTCTCTCTCTCTTTTTCACTGCGCTTTTGTCTATATATATATNATATATGTGTAATATATAAGCGACACCCTGCAGGTATAGATATATGTACCTATAGGTATAATATAAATATATGCACGCGAACGCGAAGCCGCAGCGAACACGCGCTTGTGCATTTTTTGGATCTTCTATATAGGTAGGATATGTTGCACACGCCCAAATTGCGACCTGACCATGAATTTGATCAACCTATACCTACATACATATGCATGTAAATATATAATATTCTTGCGTGCGCGCACGAATTCTTCTTTTTTTTATTCAGGTACTCCTAAATTTTACACCTTTTATTTAGAGTGACGTTATATAATTATAGTACGCGCGAACGAACGTCAACCGTGACGACAAACGTTGCTCGGATTCATCCGTATATTCTCTATCTCTACATATGCATCTCTCTTTTTTTCCGACAACGCCCTTTTATCTTTTTTTATTATTATCCACCCATCACCTTTTTATTACACATTAATATTTGGTATAGAAAAGTCTAAAGGGCTCCTTGTACCTATCATGCGTAATCGGCATACATTCATTGCTGCTGCTTTTCGCTGCGATTTGTATAGATATTATCTATCTTGTGAAATATATCTCCTTTGGACAACCTTTTGAGCTTTCGAATGCAGTCCTTTATTGTTTATGCTCTTACATATCTGCGGTATTAATAATTGTTTCGGAGTTTCGGATGGAAGCGGCTAATGATGATTTTCACGATGTTAATATCGATATAACACAGCTACTTTGTACTATATTCGATGATCGTTATGTGTCATGGATTTTTTATTTTCTTTTTGTGTTTCACTTTGATGTTCAAACTAAAGATTTTATGGTTAATGATTGCAAACAAACGATTTTTACAAAGATGTTTCTTGTTTTAAATTGAGAAATTATAGTAAAAAAAAAGGTTTGTGTATTGAATTTAATTTTTATTTCTGGTACTTATGTATCTTATGTATTGTATTTAAAAAGGTAAAGTTTCTCGATTTTTTTAGGATACGAGATAAATTTTTTTTGGAATGGATTTTATTAAAAGTAATAATAAATATTGTTTAATACTAAAATTCAATAAGAGAATACAATTTTAGATTTGAATTTTTAAATGTTAGCTATTTTTATATATAAACATGATAAATTTTTTTAATATCTTTGCTTCATTGATAGCGCACAAAAACATTTTTTTATGAGACAACAATCTATTAAGATTTAATAATCAAAATATTTAAAAAATGTATTCTTTATAAATATTTTTTTTTTAATTTTAACAACTGTAGCAACATATTGTCAAATATCGAAATAAAAAGGACGTTAGCATTCCAGTTAATTTATTTATAAAAATAAAGAAAATAAAAGTGTTAAAGAAGAATGGTCCGAGTAACGAGCAGTTTTAATATAAAGTTTTTTTCTCACTTTACAAAATAACGTTCTTATGGATGAATTGATCATCAATTTCTATTTTTTTCATTGCATATAAAAGAGTCAATGCTCTATTACACACATTATTTATTACTCCATTATTAGTTATAAAATCAATTTTGTCGATGTTTACGGAATATCGCAATAAGAAAATCTACCGTCAGTGACATGCAATAATTTAAATAATATCATATATTTAATTTATTAAATCATAGAAAAAATTTACAAACTATTTTGAAATACACTATTAATTATCAATATCTTAAATACTTCAAAAATATGCAAACAAATAGATTTAAACCAAATTTATCAAAATAGTCTTTAACGCTTGAACGTAAAATGTATTACTGTAAGTAAAATATTCATAAGTTCAAATTTTTGTTCCGAATTTTGCATTAAAAGAAATTTTGTTGGGTAGTCGAATTTTTAACTTGATTGATTTGAAATTTTTTTGCCATATAATGTTATACCGTACTGTAAAAATTTATGCCAAAGGCAAGATATCTAGATACTTTTATTCGCGTATTAGACTCGTTCTCTCTATTTCTAAATTATTTTATTGTTTCATAAATTTAATATAAAATTCTTGAAATTTTGCGACAAAACATATTTATTTTGCATGCAAAAAATATGTAAAGATATAATTACAAGAGCACATAATTAAGGGAAATTCAGTCATCTTAAAATACTAAAAATAAATTAAACACTACTTAAAAAAAATAATCACAAAACAAAATATTTAATAAATTAAAAATTATCCGTACCATATAACACAAAACTTGCAAAATAAAATAAATAAAAACTAAATTCAAATATACCGCCGCGGTATTATAATCGCAAAAACAAGTTCAAAATTCAATCACATTAATACTTGAAGCGCTGTATTCGCTACACTCACTCCTCACTTTTCCACTCTATAGTCTCTGGCCGCTACTCCGCCAGTCTGTTGTAAACGCTTTCGCGAGTCACATCGTCGTTGTTGTTTTACCTGGTATTATATGTTATTTACCTGTGAGTACCGCGTGTTGCCTCTACTACATCTGCCGCGTCGCTTCTTAGCATCACATTTTCATAAAGTACAACAAGCATCATCAACAGCACCAGCAGCAGCAACTTTGGTAAACGAACACGCGATGAGCCAAAGAAAACCATTTCAACGTCTACCCGGCAATATCAAGCCTCATCATTACAAAATTGAAATACAACCGGATCTTGATAAATTTACCTTCAACGGCAAGCAGGACATTTCTATTGAGGTATGTTTTGTGGTTGTGTGTGTGTGGTGTATAGGTAGCTCTAGCTGCTACGTGTTGTATAGCTTCAAGCCGACGCCCGCCCGGCCGGTTTTTTTTTTTCACCTGTGATTTTTCCTAAATACTTTTCCTTATAAGTATCTGTTTATTATTTTTATTTCATATTGTCTGTACTTGTGTTGCTTATGTTATTTTGAAGGTAAACGTAAACATTTGCTCCGATTTTTTTTGTGTAGGTCTTGGAAGCCACGAATTTGGTAACATTGAACTCTTGTGATATCAACATCAAGTCGGTTATTTATAACGATGAGACTGCAAAAAACGTCCAGCCTTTGTCTATTGATTTGGACGCTGCCAAGGAAATTGTCAAAATTACATTTCCACAAAGTTTGCCGGTTGGAAAGACAGGTAGTTTACAGATGGAATTCCAAGGTGAAATAAATGATAAACTTAAAGGCTTCTATCGCAGTAAATATACTAGGTAAACATGTGTTTTCAAAGGTTTAAGAATTGAGTCTGATGAACATAAATACTAAGGATATATATATGTTTGTTTACATTGATATTAAATTACTTGATTTTCAGTCCTAATGGTACTGTTAAGCATGCAGCGGTTACTCAGTTTGAAGCAACAGATGCTAGGCGGTGTTTTCCTTGTTGGGACGAGCCAGCTTTAAGAGCAACTTTTGATATTTCTCTAATTGTACCAAATGATTTGCTGGCTTTGTCAAATATGGTATTTATTGCTTATTTTAAATAGCTACAAATATCGTCATCTTTATATCATACATAAATTTTGTTTTTTTTAGCCAATAAAATCTACTACCCCACTGCCTTTGAATAAACAAGCTGTTGTTTTTGAAACCACACCTAATATGTCAACGTACTTAGTAGCTATTGTTATTGGTGAATTTGATTATGTTGAAGATTTTGATGCAGATGGTGTTCGTGTGAGAGTGTATACGCCGCAGGGTAAACAGGAGCAAGGACAATTTGCTCTTCATGTTGCGACCAAAGTGCTCCCTTATTACAAGACTTATTTCAATATTCCATACCCGCTGCCAAAGCTTGATTTAATAGCCATTGCCGATTTTAGTGCAGGGGCTATGGAAAATTGGGGCCTAGCTACTTACAGAGAAACTTGTCTCCTTGTCGATCCCAACAACACTTCAGCAAATGTTAAACAATGGGTTGCCTTGGTTGTTGGTCATGAACTGGCTCATCAGTGGTTCGGAAATTATGTTACAATGGAATGGTGGACACATTTGTGGCTAAAGGAAGGATATGCCTCATTTCTTGAATTTTTGTGCGTTGATTATCTCTTCCCAGATTACGATATTTGGACGCAATTCGTTACTGACACTTACATCAAAGCGTTAGAATTGGACGCGTTAAAAAATAGCCACGCCATTGAAGTTCCCGTTGGACATCCATCTGAAATTGATGAAATTTTCGACGATATCTCGTACAACAAAGGGGCGTCTGTAATCAGAATGCTGCATTCTTACATAGGAGACGATGATTTTCGAAAAGGCATGAATCATTACTTGAAGCGACACGCGTATTCTCACGCTCAAACAGAAGATTTATGGCTCGCTCTTGAAGATGCCAGCAAAAAGCCAATTCGTCATGTAATGTCGACTTGGACAAAGCAACAGGGATTTCCACTTCTTAAAGTAACCGAAAAATCAAGCGATAACAATAAGCGCGTACTTAGTTTTTCGCAAGAAAAATTCTTAGCCGATGGTTCTGTAGATCAAGACAACACCTTATGGGTTATACCAGTGTCAATAAGCAGTTCGGACGACCCAAAAAAAATCATAAAAAATGAAATAATTGAGACAAAAACAAAAGATGTGGAACTTGAGGGTGTGAGTAAAGATTCTTGGTTGAAAGTTAATCCAGGAGCGGTTGGTGTCTATCGTACGCTGTACAGCGACAATTTATTAGAAAATTTGTTACCGGCCATCGAGACTCAAAGCCTGCCACCGCTAGACCGTTTGGGATTACTCGACGATCTGTTTGCACTGTCTCAAGCAGGCCACGTGTCATCTAGTCAAGTTCTTAAACTTATACAAGCATTTAGGCACGAGAACAACTACACAGTGTGGTATAGCATAATAAACTGCCTAAGCAAGATCGGTATTCTTATGTCGCATCTTGATGTCCACTCTAAGTACAAATCTTTTGGACGATCACTCCTTAAAGATATTCACGCTAAACTTGGCTGGGAAAAGAAAGAAAACGAAAGCCACATGGATACCCTGTTGAGGTAAGACATTTTTTAAAAATTTACTTTGGGTTTAATTGAAGTTTAAGATTATTTTTGTTTTAATGCAGGTCTTTGATTTTGGATCGCTTGGTGTTATTTGAAAATCAGGAAACGATCGCGGAAGCCGAGCGACGATTCGAGGATCACGTGTCGGGCAAAGCAATCCTGCCAGCCGATTTGCGCAGCTCCGTGTACAGAGCTGTTTTTTCAAACGGTGACAAGCAAACGTTTGAAGAGCTGCTTAAACTGTATCACGCAGCTGATCTGCACGAGGAGAAGGACAGGATCTTAGGATCACTGGGTGCTACTAAAGACGAGGAGATGCTTAAGCATATTTTGGAATTTGCGCTGAGCAACGACTTGAAGCCACAGGATACAGTGTTGGTGGTAATTTCTGTAACCCGGACCTACAAGGGTCGCGTTCTTGCCTGGCAATTCTTCAAGGACAATTATACCCAGCTGACCGAGCGTTACAAGAGCGGTCATCTACTTTCGCGGTTGGTCAAGTGCACGACAGAGCACTTTGTTTCGGAGGCATACGCCGATGAAATATCGCGGTTCTTTGAGGCGCATCCAACCTTGGGCGTCGAGCGTACCATTCAGCAGAGCATTGAGACTATTAGGCTGAACGCCGCCTGGCTTAAAAGAGACCAAAAGGCCATAGAAGACTTTTTGAATAATATCAATTAGGTTGTCCAAAGCGTTGATTTTATTAAGAGCGTTGTTGCAAATAACTTTGAAGGTGTCAAGAGATCACCAGAGTTTTGGAAAACAAGAGCTTTTATCAGACACCGAGCAACGGTCGTAACGCTTTTGATTAATAATTTGATAAAAAAAATTTAAGCTCCACAAGAGATTATTTTGCAATTTAAGCACATTATTATGTTTATGTGACGAAACGTTAAAAAAGAGAATTGAAAAAGAGATAAGAAAGCATTTTTTACGCGCAAATTACTTACAAGCTTTTAAAGAATAAAGTTCCTTTTATTTAAAATGGGTATTCAGGTGTTAATGTTGTTTCCAGTTTTGTGTTCGAGAATCACTAACGTTACACGTTAATATTACTATTATTATTATTATTACTTTTATCTACACATTTTATTTTTATGTCAATTATGAAAGTATGAACGTTTTTTTCTTGACTGCATGATGAGATCACAAAATATTTATATTTTTATTACCTATATACAACCATGCAAGAATTTGTAAAAAAATTTTTTTAATATGCAAATCATATTTATAACGTAATTAGATTTTATACCAACTCAAAAGTCATTTATTGCATAGTAGAAAAAATGTACTGGCTCTAATATCTGCAAAAAGGTTGTCTTTTGTATTGTTTTTTTTTTGTTTTTCATGTTTTGCTCAACATATTGAAAACTGTTACTATCTGTATGTCAATAAAATAAATTTTCATTGATTTTCATGTATGAATTTTTTTTTAAATGTACAGTGTATTTTTAATTTTTGTTTTTAAACAAAAGTTTTTAAAGCTATTTATTGTTTTAAAGATTAAATATTAGTGGCTAACATAGGAAAATTAAATATACATTGTTACAAAGAATTTTAATAAAAATCTTAATATTTGTATTTATTTACAAGTCAAAAATCAGGTACATAAGTTGGCTTTGTACATCAACCTTATGAAAAAATTTTATAGCATTCAAATTCAGGCATCTTAAGAAAAATTAATAAAATTTAGTACAAAAATTATGTTATTTTAAAAATATTGTTTTTTAATTAAAAATTTCATTCTATAGCTAAATTAAAATATAAATATTTAATACAATAAAATATCCTACAAGAATTGTTTAATAATGTTAATGTGTTAAATACTAATAAAAGTTACAATATTAATTTTGCAATATAAATATTTGACCAATAAAATGATTTTTAGGAAATAGAGAAGAGAAAACTTAATTAATAATGCCCAAATTTGCTTGTTACAATGATGTTAATAGAAAATTTGATTTGATGAATGACGATTTCCAGATCTAGAACGTATGCTTGATGAATGACGATTTCTTGGTCTAAAACGTTTACGCATTGGTTGATCTCTAGATCTGGTACGTGAACGCGAAGGTCGATAATTTCTGGATCTAGAAGGTGTACGCGTTCGTTGACGATTTCTGTATCTAGAAGGGGTACTCGTTCGTTGACGATTTCTGTACCTAGAAAGGGTACGCGTTCGTTGACGATTTCTGATTCTAGAATGTAAACGCGATGGTAGACGATTTCTGGATCTTGAACGTGAACGCGATGGTAGACGACTTCTGGATCTTGAACGTGAACGCGATGGTAGACGACTTCTGGATCTTGAACGTGAACGCAATAGTAGACGATTTCTGGATCTTGAACGTAAACGTGATGATTGACGATCTCTAACTCTGGATTGTGAACGCAATGGCAGACGATCTCTAACTCTTGATTGTGAACGCGATGGTTGCCGATTTCCAGATCTAGAACGTGAACGCGATAATTGACGATTTCCAGAACTAGAACGTGAACGCGATGGATGTCGATCACTGGATTCTGAACGATGACTTGTAGACCTAGAATCTTCACTTGATGAACTATGATCTAACAATGAGTAAAGGTCGGAAGATCTTGAACGTTCTCGAGATAAACTACGATTATGAGATCTGGAATTTCTTGAATCATTTGATTCTGTATCATTTGTGTCCTCATGACTATCCCTTTCAGTTGATTCCCTGAAAAGTGAAACAGAAGAAATTTAATAATAAGCTAAATAAATTAATCACTCAACAAATAGTTAAATTGACTTAATTACATCTTTGAAAATACCAAAATAATAAAAAATAGTTAAATAAGTTATTAATTATATCAATCTTGTCAAATGGTAGATATGAAGACCAGCAACATATGAAACCACAAAGACAGTTATTATTAATGATTGCTTACTCAATTTCAACGCAGTTGAGGACTAATTTCACAGCTTCCCGTGGCAAGTTCAATCCATAATGAATAACAGATTTAAAGTCATTCCTTAATTTATAAGCCCATGGAAATTTTTTTACAAAATAGTTAAATCTTTCTACATTACACTCAACATCTGCCCGACGTATGAAGGAAGGAAAATTTTTTAAAGTGAAATGTTCATGTTCTTTAATTTTTTCACGTAATAATTTAATAGAGGAATCGTTTAATTTCAATATAAAATTCCAACGCTCAAATTGTCCCATGTCAAATCTTATACGTTCATCAGGGATCAATTTGTGTTCCAGTAACTCAATAGCAGAAAGATAATACATGGGTTCTTCAACTTTTGAATGTTCTTCTTTAGCCATTTCCTGAAAAAAAAAGTAGTTTTTTTTATCAAATTTTAATCAACTTTGAAGGAATTATAATATGTGATTACAAAAGCTATTTTCTTTTAATTATCACTCTACTTATAAACATAAATACTAATACATTTACGATATCCACAGAATTAATAAAGTTTTGATAAAAAATATGAATGAACAATTACTCACCAATTCCGTCTTTAATCTTACATTATCTTCTAGCCATTTTTCTTCTCGTTTAAGAGCCATTTCTTTTTCAACTATCACAGCTAATAGCTGTTCTTTGGAACAATCTTTGTAGGACTAAAAGAAAGCAAGTTAATATTTATGTCCAAAAATGCAAAATAAAAATGTTATTACTACTTTACTTTACTTACTTTTCTAATTGACTCAAACATCTTTTGTACTTAGGTTTCAATAAAAAAGTAAAATAAATTATTATATCAATTAATAAAAATTTTAATCGAACGAAATTCGAACGAAAGACGCAGTAACAGAAAACAGAACTGAACACGCTATATCCGTAATCCGTATGACAATATACATATATACATACACTATACACAATATATCTATATATAGTTATGTGTGTCCCGCCGCTCTCGCGTCTCGCCGACTCGCCGCCGCTATAATATATATGCTGCCGTCGGTCGCGCCGGAGTCGAAAAGTTTTGACGGCAGTATCGCGTACTTCAAACATGGCGAACTACGACAAAGGACGCAGAAAGTGGGGAGATATTTCACAAGGTAGTCAGCGGCTCCGTTAAAAAAAACATTGGTGATAAGAAAGCTGAACCATTGGGCTTTACTTTATCTCCAAGCTGAGCCCTAGTCCCAGATTACCCGATCTTTCTGACCTTCTTACCCGTTCGCCGAAACAAGTAGCTCGGTCTCTAACCTCCCGCTAAGCGCCCGCGCATATTATGTATATATATACTCAAAAGCTATAACCTCAACTTTGTGTGTGTGTATATATTAGCCGCGGCTCGGCTTTTTAGAAAGTATAAGTTTGTTGTGATTATTCTGAACTATTGGATGTAGTTTTTCAAAGGACAACCGGCTTTATTTGTTTTATCAATTTTTTTTCGAAATGGCAAGCCGATTTGGTAATTTTTAAGCGTTTATCGGCTCTATGCGTTTATTGCAAATTCATATCTAGGGCTCTCCGGATTTTCGGAGAAATCGCGAACCTTCGGCGGCATCGTCGTCTGGAGTATATTCTAAACTTTTTGACTTCTTTACGCGGCTAGCAGCACTATGTGTTTATGCACCAAGTGGTAAACCTATCGTTTCTTACAATCTCTCTCTCTCCATGTTTTCAAACAAAACGATTGTTTTGATTATTTTTGATACGAGTGTACGTCTTTGTTGTTGTTGTTGTTTTTGTTGTTGTTATTGTTCGGAGATCGGAAGCAAAGACGTCGTTAATCGCGCCACCGGCGTCATCGCGTCACGTATATTTAGTTGAAATTAAGAAGTGAAACCGCGCAATCTGATGTAACGCTGTTGATTGTATTTTACAGATAATCCGGGGGATTATAAAAAATACGAACAGGACAGGCTGGCAGCAATGCGAGGTGGAACGAGCAAGGCTCCAGCCCGGCAACTTTATCGGCCCGGTAGTGGTCCACTGAGAAAGTCCGGACGTCAGGATGATTACGAGCTTGAGAATCACTCGCAAGACGTGCGATCCTCCAAGCCATCCTCGGTTCAGGATCGACTCAAACAACAGCAGTTCGATCACTCCAATAGGCCACCTATCAATAGCACAAGATCTCAGGAGATTAATAGTGTTATTGATAAGCTGAAGGACTTGCAAGTCAAATCTTTTAATCACAACGATGAGCATAGTCACAGCGGATCCAAAAATAATCATGCTTCAGCTGGAGATTCTAAGCGGAGGAATAAGAAGCCTGAAAAGGAGGTCTATGTACCTAAAAAAGTTAAACAGGCTATGGCTGAACAGGAAGTTTCAAATAGGTAAGAGATTAAAATTGTAATGGGATTTTTTTTGTTGTGTCTCAATAAGAAGAAAGTTGAATAATAATAAAGGTCAATAACCTTTTTGTTTGGGGTATACATTAACTGTACGTTATCTTTGTGGTTCGGTTTGTTTTGAAATGCTGTTATGATAAATATTTTCAAATTTAATTTAAAATACAAATTAGAAATGAATTATTGAAATGTTTCCAATTGATATTAATTTTCGTTTGTTTAAAACTTATATTGGAATAAAAAAATTATTTATTATTCTTTTTATTAAATTATACAAGTTTTAAAAAATATTTAATCATGTAATTTTTTAGATCTACGCTTCAGAATAATTGGGATAAAGATAGAGAAAGAGATAGGCTTGAAAGACCAGAAAGGCCAGAAAGACCAGATAGCAGAGATTGGAATTCACAACCAAATCGAAGTAATCAACGAAATGATGGTTATTTAAATAGAAATCCACCTAGTAATTTTGGCGGAAATCACAATGATATTGATAATCGAAGTAGGGATGACCATTCAAAACAGTACATGTCTAATAGAAGAAATCGTAATATTTCTGAGAACGATGATCGAAGAAGAGCAGAATCTCCTGCTTCAAATAGAAATTTTGGCGGTCGCAGAGATCGTTCTAGAGATCGATCTCGCGAAGGCAGACAGGTATGGGTACGTTTTTGCATTTTGTAAGCCCTAATTTTTTTTATTCAAATGAACATAAAATTCAAACTCATTTAAATTATTTTATAGGGTACAGAACCAATGTACATAACAAAGAGTGCAGGTGATTCTAATAGAGGCCGAGATATACGTAACACAGAATCTTTTGGGTATGCAGATAAATTTCAAGGAAAACCTCCTTCTGGAAAACGTGGTGGTAAAGATATGTACAGTTCAGCACAAAAATTAGAAGACATACCACCTCGCTTTCGCAATAAGTACCTTAAAGACCGCGGATTATTACCTGACCCAACAATACCTACTCCTGTAAATATACATCCAGAAGATTCTTGGGATGGTAATTCAGTTACAATTCAAGTAAGTAATTTGAGATTAATAAATTATAATTTAATTTTCCTACAAAATTTTGTATACTATACATAAGATAAACTTGTTCAACAGAGTTCAGGTCCTCCTTACCCGCCTTCTTTACAACATTCACAAAGTATGCAACATCCACAAAATATGCAACATCCACAAAATATGCCACATCCACAAAGTATGCCACATCCACAAAGTATGCAACATCAACAAAGTATGCAACATCAACAAAATATGCAACATCAACAAAGTATGCAACATTCACAAACTATGCAAAGTTTGCCACCATCTGGTCCACCACCTCAAACAAATTGGTCAAATACAGTGCCGGCCAGGAGTAGAGGACGAGGTAGAGGTAGAACAATAGAAGAGGTAGAAACACCACCTAATTTTAGACCTGTTACTCCTGATCAGTATTCTGCACCAAGTTCAAGGTCACACACTCCCAGTCAGGAATTTAATAGGTATGTTTGCTTATTAAATTATAAAATACTTTTCTTATTTTTAAAATTAACGTTGATCTCGTTAGAAATTTTGATCGTCGTGGAAGTAACAGCACAATGCACACAAGCGTAGAAAGTTTAGGTCGTATTGATAGTCAATTGATGCCCCCACCTGCAACATCGCCAGGATCGTATCGTTCTAACGTAAACAGATGCCAATCACCTGCTAGTATACGTAAACGAGAATCAATGGCTTCGTGCAATTCTCAACATCACTTGCAACAAATGTAAGATCATAATTATTATTGACAATTTAAAAAAATATATTTTTATGTAACACTAAATATTGGGTAAATTTTTTAGACAAAAAGTTAATGAGACTTCAAGTTTACCAAAGCCTATTCCAGAAAAATCAAAACCTTTACAAAACGCTAAAAGTCCGTCAAAAAGCGAATCTTGTAGCCCTGTGCCTAATAACAAACCTAAAATTTCGGTATGTAAATTTTGTATAAATATTTTATAAATATGTTGTTTGCTTTGCTAATTTATTAATTTTTTAATAAAGGATTGGTCTGAAGAAGTTGAATTAAATGAAAAACTCGAAGTTGAAGAAATGAGTCGCAGTTCGTCTGTGATGAGTTTACATGAAACTGTAAGTGCCCCAATCAATCCTTCATCAAGTGGAAGAAGTGGACGTAAAAGTGGTAAAAAGAAAAAATCAAAACGCAGAGACAAGTAAGATTTTATATTTTCGTTAAATATTTCAATAACTATTTGTATAGGCCTTGTATTTACATGTATACTTTTTTTCCAGGAGCAAAGATAAAATTGATGAAAGGAGCAAAGAAGTACAGATTAATTTACAAAATAGAGAAAACGATAATTTCAATAATAATCAGAAAAATAGTAGTAAGAGGTATGACGGAAGACGACGAAATCATCGTAGTAGAGAGACAAGTAGAGATAGAAATTATCGTGGTGGTAGTCGTGGTCCCGACGATTTCTTTAAAAACAGGTACTCTCAAGATTTAAATCACAATTGTTTATTTATTTATTTTTTATTGTAGCATTTTAATAAATTATTTTATAAAATTGTCTTAGACCATCTCAACAAAATATGGATGAAAATTGGAGAAGTGGTAGAACTTCTATTTGTGAGTCAGATGACGGTCGTCGCACGCCTCTATCACTTTCCACGTCGGCGACCAACTCTGGACCTAGTTCACTTCAGCGTCAGTCGCCCACAACCTACCCTACCGCTCAACCAGGTGTTTTGGTGTTACCTGAACCAACCCAAGTTGTATCACCAAATGCAGTGCCTAGATCACAACCATTAACACAGCAACAAAAAAGGACTTTGTTTGACCCTAATAATCCAAATAAACCCATTGTCGTAACAGCACAGGGAACTAGGATTGGTCAACAGCACAGGTAAAATTTTGTTTAAAAATAAAAAAGAATTTTTATATTTTATTTTATATTTGTTATAGTAATTTTTAATATTTTTATTCAATTGTGATCAATTTTTAAACATAATTACATTTTTAGCAGAGATAACGATATACACGTCCAAACCGGACCTTCTCCAGTGTACAAACCGCCTTATGGAATGCAACAAGTTACTTACACAGGGTATCAAAGTACTCTTACAGAAGGCTTACCTTTAGCACAAATGGAAGATCAATTTGGTGGACCAAGACCTTCATGGTATGATCCGTATTCTGACAGGTAATGAACTTTTATTCATCTTTAAAATCAGTTTTTAAAAAATTTCTTTAATTTATTATTATTATTATTATTTTGTTAATAGTTTTCGTTCTGCAAAAAATCCTCATCTACTGTTAGACATCAAGCGTGCAGATATAGAATTACAATGCGTACTTCATCAAAACAACATCTTGACAAATTGGGATAAAATAACTCACATTCGAACTTTTTACCAAGAAAGCTTGCAAAATCTTCTTGAGTCCGATATTAAATTTTGTGCTTCTGAAAATGTAGAACAACACATATGGAAAATAATATTTTACAACATTATAGAAATATTAAGGAAACCACTTCCTAAGGATAATTTAGAACTTTTAGAGCAATACAAAAAACTTTTGTTGAAAATAATTGATGAGGGTACAATATACTTTATGAATTTGCTCACTATTTTGGAGACCACGTACAGTTTCAAGCTCGATACGTTCTTATCGTCAACTGGGCCTCCAAAAGGACTTGGGATATTGGGTTTAGTCCTAGTTAGCGCTCAAAAGATTTTTTTGTTCTTAGGTGATTTAGCAAGATATAAAGAATTAGCAAATGAGTCAAATAATTATGGGAAGTCAAGGCAGTAAGTAATTTATTTTGTATTTTAAAACTTAATTTATTTTGTAATTATTAGTTCTAATTATAAATTAACTTTTTTAGATGGTATTTAAAAGCACAGCAAATTAATCCAAAAAATGGAAGACCATATAGTCAACTAGCTTTGTTAGCCACTTATGCTGTAAGTTAATATTGCATTCTACTTTTGCTATATTGATAAATTTATTTAATTTTATTAAATGATTTTTTTTTTTTTTTATAGAGGAGAAAATTAGATGCAGTTTATTATTACATGCGATCTCTCATGGCATCTAACCCTTTCCCATCAGCCCGTGAGAGTTTGATCACCATGTTCGATGAAAACAGAAAAAAGGTATAAAAATTTTTCAGAAGTATTATAAATTTTCAATACATTACAATTATATCTTTAATACAATATTTTAATTTTGTTTTGCTGCCAGTATCTACATTATGTAAGTAAAGTTTAGTATTTGATGTGAATTCTTTCACCAATCATTTCATGGCCATAGAAACTATATTAATTTTTAGTTGGCTTATACCTGTTCTTTTTTATTTGCAACTTTCAATTTATTTCATTTCTCGCTTTTAATGATATTTTTTGTACACCTTAATTATTAATTTTTTTTAATTACGCACCTTGTAATAATGAAGCAAGCAAATTTTTCAAAGTCATTAGTATGTATTGGCGGATTGATTTATTCTTTACCAATAGATTATACGTAAAGCTTGTAATAATTATTAATTGTTAACTCATTAAGTGAATGGCTATATAGAAATTCTCACTTTTTAACCTGTAGATGATGCTAATTTATTTTCTGCATAGAATTTGAGTAATATCTTATCTATCTTATTTGAAAGTTTAATTAAAAAAGAAAATTATTGTTAGCAAATGGCAGCTGACAAAATTTTAAATTGGATATTATTTTGAAAATAAGTCAAGTATTATTTTCAGAGTAAAATATGCTTTTTATGTTTTCATATTATCAAAAGACTTGCGTCTTTATTACATTTATCGTTGAAAAAAAAAGAATGAAATTACAAGACGTACGGTCGAGTCGTCGTTTTGTACAATGTATATGCACGCAATACGTAGCTAATATATACGTGTACTAACAATTGACTTTGAGCAATTGTCTAAGAACGGGTTGATTTGTATGTCTATCATAGTACGAGTCTATGGAGCGTAAACGTAAAGAAGAAAGAGAATTGAAGGAGAGAGCAAGAATGAAGGAGAAAGAAGGGGCCAATCTCATAGGTGGTGGTCTCAGGAGGGAAATTTGGATTCATCCGGGTGGAAAGAGAATGAGACGTACTACATCAACTACAGCAGCTAGCGAATCGAGATTGGATAATAGTGATATGGAAGATCTTGCACAGTTGACTAGTGTTGAGGTAAAATAAAAATTTTTTTCGTATTTTTTTTTTTTGATAAATCTTACACGTTTTAATTTTATTACAAAATATAAAATTAATAAAGTTATAAGAATTGTTTTCTTATCATTCAATTTTATGCAAATAAATTTTTACTTAACTATAAAAAAATCATTGATCTGTTACAGTTAAACAAACGATTCGTTACTTCATATCTCCACGTCCATGGAAAACTAATAACAAGAATAGGGTAAGTCCTTTATTTCTTTTTTTTTTTAAATAAAACCAATAGCAATTCTACACAATATTCTCGGAACGCATTAACAAATCACTTAAGCTCGACAATCGAATTAGCAACCATAAACCGAAGTTCACGACTATTGTCTAGCGTAAAAGCGAAGAAACAAAAAAAAAAAGAAAAAAAAGAAAAAAACAAAACAAAAATCCAACAGCACAAGCTGTCTGTCTACCAATAAGGAAAGTAAAAGGGACAAAAAGAAATAAAACAAGATACACCAAGGAAGAGAGAGAGATGTAGAAATAGAGAAAGAAAAGACAGTAAGAGAGAAAGATCTAAACAAGTAGCTGATGTGCGGTTTTTCGCTGAGGTTTCTCAGAAGAAGCGCTCGGAAAAAGCTTCTCTCTCTTCCTTTCTTTCTTTCTCTCTTTCTCCTTACCGTCCATCCAAGCGTGTCCAGTCTAATGTCGTGAAACTATGCATGAGCAACGACAACGACAACTATACGACGACGAGGAAGACGCGCAGGACTCTCTCGTCTAAGACTCAACCGCGTCTTTGCCTTATGCATACATGCCTCTCTCTTTCTCTCTATAGCGTGTATGCGTGCATTCCTGACTCTATCTATCTATATACTTATACGGTCCTTCCGATCGCTAATTGTTACGCGGCCACGTATTGCTGCAGCCACCATTCAACAGTGAAGACAACTCCCCCGCATTGTATACTGTATAGAGGTACCTATATAGGTAGTGCGAATTCGTAGAAGTCCATCTTCGTATCTTTAATTCTTGAGAGGAGACGATTTTTTTGAAGAGTTAAAAGGGGGCTGCTATAAGACAAACCAAGTTGTATACTGGTGCTGCTGTTGATTGTCGAGCTGCGTTTTACTGATTATACTCTTTGGGTTGTGAAGGGACTTGAGAAGGTTTAAAGCTTGCAAGAGAGAAAGTTTAGATAGTTCTTATTTATCTTAAGTTTTTAATTAGTGTTTAATATGCTTTTTTTAAAATTATAATTATTTGGTAAAGTCTTATTAATTAATTAATTAATTAATTAATTAATTATTCTAAAATTTTTACTTAATTATCATCTTTATTAACAAACAAGCTGTTCTCACGTTAATGAGCCAAGAAGCTTCCAACCCTCACTCCTATAATCTAAATAATATACCTATAGAGTATAGTGTAAGCTTTCTCGAACGAAGTTGATGTATGCATATAGCTAGAGTTGAGCTTCGGTGCATTTAAGCAGTGCCGCAGCAGGTTTGACTCCTCGTATATGTAAGACATAGAGTAGAGAGAAAGAGAGAGAGAGAGAGAGAGAGAGAGCTTTTGGCAATGCTTGAGAATTGGTGGTGGTCTGAGATAGAAGGTGAATTTGAGGAAGTTATATATATGTACCTACCAGGGTTAGAAAGTTCGATAGAGAAGTGGTATGTATGTTATAGGTATAGGTATATAGGTGTGCGGTAGAGAAGGTAAGTTACTATGCCCGAGGGACCGACAAGTCCTGTACGTATAGGGAAGTAGGATGGGCTCTATATATGTACGAGATTGGCAAAGTTAACCGCGAACTACTGCTCCCTGCTGTCTCGTATAAACCTTCTCTACTAGGTATGTTTTAGAGTTATATATCTATATGTCGGGTAGAAATAAAAAATTTGTGTGTATGTGAGTTTGTGAGTGTATAGATTGCTGAGGTAGTGTCTGTATGTGTGTGTGTGTGAGGAGACTCGAAATAATTCGAGCTTTTGGAGGAATCGGTCTTGAGGCTTGTTATCGACTTGTTCAAGTGTAGAGCTTGCAAGTGTACTTTCCTTGCGATGCACTTTTTTTTACATTGCAATTATTTGTTTATATATAGGAAATTATTCGTTATTTTATTGTAGATTTTGGTAATAAATATGGTAATCTTGAAAATTTTTAAAAAAAAATTAAGAAAAATATCCTTAACTTCAATAAATTAGCAAATAAGCAATTGACATAATATATACGTACCATAAAAACTTGCAATTTGTCCATTATTAACCATTTAAACTCAAATACCACAAATGACACAATATATAAAGTGTCTGGTGCTAAGGACCGCAAATCGCAAATGTCACCTCATACATACCCATAAAAGTACAAATACACATATAAAAATACAATACTCAAAGTTGTCATTGTTACATATTTCAAGTAGCAAGTTTCATCGTCGTTATTGTCGTGAGAGAAGCGAGATCGATTTAGCCCCTTGACTTTCGACTATCGATTTTCGCCGTCGTATATACAGGTAAAATGCAACCTTACACTCTTTACCTCCCTTTTTTTCCACTAATTTAAGATAAATGCATATGGTGAAGCATCGATGTAAGCATTTTTCACACCAAGGATGTGAAACTTTCTTCTTTTTTTGTTTTTTTTTATCGGTTTACTCTTAACGACCGATTTGAACTGATTTAAAGAAATGCGATTAAGTTTTTTGTGCGGGGAGTAAAGTAGTAAATGATCTCTTTTCTCGTTTTAAGTCTTTCTGGTTCCTTTTATCTTCTTCGAAAAGAGATTTATTTTGAAACGAGATAGGTAGTAAGACTGTTGGAAATAATAGCTTTTATTTGTGCGGTGGTGAGCAATTACTGTGGTTCATTTATTTTTATTTCACTTGTATAATATTTGATTTAGAAATAAATTAGAGATAAATCTATAAATTGTATGAGTTTACATATTGATATATAAATTTTCATGAAAATTCGCAAAGTTGCAAACTTATACCACAACGATACACATAGGCTTTCTCTCATTTCACAGCAAAACCTTAACCTTGGTTCTAAAATCATACGCATACACACGATGTAGTGCGATGATGTTGCGTAATAATTGGCTTGTACAAACTCTGAGAATTTCCGGGCGTAGTAAAGTAAGAGAGAGATGCGGGCTCCTTATTTCTTTTTTCTTTCTTGTTTTTTTTTTTTTTTTTTCATTGGATTAAAAGTAGAAGGCTTAATGAGCCGGCTCGTTACGTCGCGTGTGCGATGTATAACGACGATATTGCACTCACTTGCTCGCGCGCGAGAGCTGCGTACGTTGACCGAGTTAATTGATGGTTCTAACTTCTTCTCTGTGTACGTATGTGTGCGTACCTATATGCTTCGAGCGAAATTCCTTTAAAGTGTATGTAGTGTTAGTGTGATATGTTGTTGGCGATGGTGATGGTGGTGGTGGCTCGATGGAATTTTGATAATATGTATGTATGTGTGTATGTCTTGTGCTTTATGGTTTGAATGTTGAATTTTGTTAAAGTTGGTTGGTTGGTTGATTAGAAATTAATTTTTATATTGTTTATTGTTTATTAAGTGTGTTGAGGTTGTTGAGATTATGCAAAAAAAGGTGTAAATAATGTTTTTTTAAATGAATTGTCGTGTTAACAAGTTTATTGGTAATTTTTCATTGAAAAGCGTCAACAAGGTAATAAAGTTTCAAATGAATTTTCAAGTAAATTGACTGAAATATGGTTTTGATTTATGTCTTTTAATATTTTCTATTAGAGATACCGTTTTGACTTTGTGTCTTTGGAATATTGAGATGGTTTGATGAAATATATTGCTTTTTTTAATTATGTTAACGACATACCTACATGTCAATTTTTCTTTTTCTTTTTTATGAAATAAGATATTTTAAAAGTTATGTTTTAAACTTAAATTTATTAAAATAACAGCTAATAATGAATTTTATTTAAGGTCACTGAAATACAATCGATTAAAATATATCATTTGTATAAAAAAGAAAAAACATTATTTTCAATCTATCTATCAAACAAGTTTCCATTTTTCGTAAACTCATAACATAAATTCTTAAAATTCCTTAAAATCTTAAATATCCAGACAAATTTCGTTAATTATCTAATTAGATAAAATAAAATGTGTTGTTTACATTGAGTATATAAGTACCTAAGAAGACGCCGTCTCATCATTTTATGACGAGAATATTGAAAGTAAGATTACTTTCAATTACAACCTCCTCCTCATTCTCCTTTCTTAACTATTTCTTCAAAATGAAATATTTACTTCACATCACGAAACTTGCTTTAAGCAAAACAAATGAGATTTTAAGAATGTTGTATACATACATTTTAAGCTTAAACATATTTAATTTTATAAACTCATTTAATATTCCAAGGTTTATTAATTTGCGGCTCGAATAATTACCATACATTACTAGATGTTTTAATCTTCAAAAAAAAATATTTTATTTGTCATTTCGGAAAACTTCATTCAATATTATTCTACACTAAATGTGCCTATTATTATTCAATTTCCAAAAGAATACAAAAATCAAACATCACAATTAAATCAAGAAAAAAAAATCCATTACATCTCCAGTAAAATCATCCTCGATAAATCCCACACATTTTTCCTCAATCCAACAATCTCAAGCATATACAATTTTTCCCAAGCTCACTCGTCGTCGTCGTCGTCGTCGTCGTCGTCACAGTCGTTGTTGTCGTTTCAAAAAAAGCATCCCCCTTGATTTACACAGCAAGTAAACTCTCTTCTCACCGCTTTTACGATCTTTTCTTATTCCCTTTGAGTCTCGAGCTTGCTATAGCAAAACGATTCCCCTTCATTCCTACCAAATATTTTTTTTATTTTTTATTTCTAAAAAATTTTTACACCACACATATGCCACCCTATTCTTTTTTTCAAGCTTGCGGAAAATTTCCATTGAAAGTGGCCGGTCCGATACATACATCGAACATGCGCATGCATCAGTCCAGCGCGGGACGTTTACCCCGTTCTCATAAATTTTCGCTGTAGTAGTGCGGGAAAGATCTCAAGTATAAAATCCACCTCTTCCCCCCTTCCTTCTCTCTTTTACCCGCTTTATTTCGAATTCGAGGGGGGGAATAGCGATGAACCTGCACATATCACAAGTGATCCAAGAAAGATAGAGAGAGAGAGAGAGAGATCCGTTTATACCCACATGTGATGTATATATTTGGATTGGCAAGGAGAACGAATGGGGCGCCCAATTTTGTGTTATGTATACGATTCCTGTAACTTCTTGATACACCTTTTAAAAATCAGCTTTACCTTTTCTGAAAATCACACGTTATTTTTTTTTTCCTATTTTTCTTAGTTTTTGTTACCTTTTCTTGTTTATGGCTTTCGTCGTTGACGATAGGAATGTGTTTTTTTCTGATCGCTATTGGCGAGGATCGTCACATATATGAGTAATTCCTCAAAAAAGGGGTAGTTATATGGTTCAAAAAATAAAAATTTTCAATTTCGAGGTACGCTCCTGATTGAGGGCGCATTTT